>WYDI02028342.1:0-65535 GCA_009867235.2 Psittacus erithacus | reverse complement strand
GAAAAATCATGGCAGTCAGGTGAAGTTCCCGATGACTGGAAAAAGGGAAATATAACCCCCATTTTCAAGAAGAGGAAGTCCACCACTAAGCCATGAACCCAAGTGCCACATCTACACCTCTTTTAATCGCCTCCAGAGATTGTGACTCCACCACTTCCTTGGACATCTTATTCCAACGTCTGATAACCCTTTTGGTGAAAAAGTGTTTCCTAATATTTGATCAAAACTTCCCTTGCTGCAACTGGAGGCTATTTTCAAAATAATAATTACTGATAAGTGTATTCACTGCTTTACTAGTGATGATTCTCTAATAACCTGTAAAATTGAAATATATACTTGCTACTGATATTCATTGCTGCTAATATTGAATTTTGCTGCTGTCAACTTATATATATTTGCTTGTGCTGGTTTTGACTGAAATAGAGTTAATTTTCTTTGTAGTAGCTAGTATAGAGCTTTTGTTTTACCTATTAAACTGTCTTTATCTCAACACATGAGTTTTCTCACTTTTACCCTTTTGATTCTCTCTCCCATCCCACCAAGGGGGAGTGAGTGAGTGGCTGAGTGGGGCTTAGTTGCCAGCTAGGGTTAAACCATGACAGCTTTTTGGTAGTAGTTTGTAGTATAGATATACTTGTTTTGTCAGTCGTAAGTATAAGCCTTGATAGTGGTGACCTGTAGTAAAATGCAATGAAGTCATTTAGGAAATAAAGCCTCCATGTCCTTGTGTATAGCGGAGTTCCGTGAACCCATGGTTGCAATCTTTGTCCCCCCCCCCCAGGCTAGGTAACCCTTCTGGGTCATGAGAGCCAACTGGAGAAGTTTCTGTTGGGCAGAGTCCAGTGGACACCAGCACTAAATAGTGGTCATGGAGAAAGGGACAGATGAAATAAACCCCCATGTCTCTGCTGTATTGTTTTGTTTGGTTTTTGGTAGGCTGGCAGTGAATATGAGGTGGAGGAACAAAAGTCAATTCCAGTTCAACATGTGTTCTGATATGCAGATGGTAGTGGGATATAAGGGTCAGGAGATGCTGCTGGGCTGAAGATGGAGTCAGTTACCTCCTCTGGTATTTCCTGCCAGGCATCTTGGTGACCCCTCCTCAAAACACTACATCCTTCACTTTCCACATGGCTGCAGAAACACAAGGTTAAACAAGCTCAAGAGTGTGGGGCATTCATCTTCAAGAGCTTGGTCTTTGCCTTCAGCTATTGAGCACCTTCTCACTCCACCATAAGGGGCAAATGGGATACAAAGAGGGTATGGCTCACTCTGGTTTGTTTCACAGCAAAGGGTTACAGTGTACCTCCACAGCCAACAAAGCAAATAATGCTGCTGTTGGTCTCGACTTTTCCCAAGGCATGATATGATGCTTTCTCCCACAGAAACACCAGCAGCACAGGGAAAACGGGCTGGCAAGTCCCACTCCCAGTGGCCATGCAGCAGAAGCAGCTAGCTGTGGCGGGGGAAACAGGAAGAGTTGATGTTGCAATGGCATCTGTATTCCAGCTTAGCCAGACAAAGCATTGACATTTTTCCATCACATGTGACCCACTGATGCCTTTTGATGAAGTTTTCATTCAGGAATGCTAGCTGTGGTCAAGCTGCCTCTATTTAGGGACACAAATGAACTGCTGCTGACTGAAATACCCCATTCCCATGACTGTGCTTGGCACTAACCTTGCAAGTGTAAAGGCAGACTGTTTACACAGCAAAGCAAAGCAAAGCGTTCTTGCTCTTAACATCACTTCCTCTTGTTCTTTAGAAGCAGCTTGTGGAGAAGCTTTCTGGCCCAGCACCACATGCACCAGGATGCTCTCCACTGACAGCATCAACCCTGTTGCCATCTTTTTGCACACTGGCTTGGGTGCCTGGCCTGTAATTGTCCTGGACTCTTAGCACTAACGCAGCGTGCTGGGAAATGCCATAGCAGAATGGTAATCTACAAGGGAAAGGGTGGCAGGAAGGCACTTCTGGCCCCTTTCCTTTCAGAATGCAAGGAAATAAAGCAAAGGAGTGGTTTTGTTTTCAAACTGCTTGGTCCCTTATGAATTAAGAGCAGCAAAGCTGTGTTCAGATTGCTGCTTTGGGTGGCAAAGCTGGTTTGAAACATTCCTGGACCCCTTTTCCCTCCACTTTCCTTCCTGCTCCCCCTTTCCATGACAGGGGCAGTACAGCTTGTGTGAAGCAGTCACTTCTACCAAGTCAAATTTGCTCTGTTTACTTGTGCTGTGTATGTTTTGACTGTTTACAATTATTTCTTTTGTGATAGTAATGAAATCTATCTTGCCAGCCTGGCAGTAGGCAGTGGGATGGCCACAAAAACTAAATGTGCCCCATGGGTGCTCCTTCCCAGGTGGGAGCATTAGTCCCAGGTATTCAATACACAACATAGCCTGCAAACTTTAGCCTGTACTTCAATATTGTGTAGGAAACATACCCTCCTCCCCTGCTAGGGCAGATTTAGTGGAATCAAGTGGAAAGACAAAGTACAGGTTTCATGTGGTTTGGGTTTTTTATCCTAACCTGATCAGCGCCGATGCTGCTGATGTGCTACTTGCCTTGTTCCTAAAATTCCCCAGTTTTATCTGTTTTAAGTGCGGTCTCCTGCATTTCTTCAGTGCTGCTGGTAGGAGCAGGGGGGACCATAAAGTTCTTGAAGGAGAGCTGTTTATACTGAGCAAATAAGAGCTTCTGTTTATAGAGGCAAAACCAAATAAAGTAAAAAAACCCGGAAGGATGGGCCCATGGCCCTTTTCCAATGAGAAGAGCAAGTCAAAACAATGAACACCATTTGTTTTTGCTTTTCCCTGGCAAGCTTCCTTCAGCTGAGCATTGCATGATCTGTTCAGGGCAAAGAGACAAAATAAAGGCTAAAAAATAAAGAGCAGCAGTAGCAATTGCTGTGGCTTTTCTCTCCTGCTGGAGGCTGCAGCCCCACTGCAGACTGTGTAGGTCTAAAACTGCAGCTGTCAGCCAGGATAACCCAATCCTCAGCTCCAGAGCAAAACAGATGTGGCTGGGGGAACAGTTTTTTTGGGGAAAAAAACAACAAACCAAAGCAGAATGTATGTTGTGAAGCAACAACGCTGGGTTTTGTCCAGCTCCTGTTCCAGCCAAAAGCTCAGGGCTTCCCTGCTTTTCCATCTGGGCTCCACTAGACCCCACAGCAATAGTCTTTTGGTAAAAATTCAGAGGTCTGGATGAGGTGCTGTGTGCTCCCAGCTGCCCTCCTGCAGGCACCCAGGCCAGATGCTTCCTTGTACACCCCAAGGAATGGTGTTTAATTTAGTTTCCTCAGCCTAAACTCCTATCTCCCTTGGGCTTGCACCAGCTTCCTGTCTGTTTAACACCTCTGGCACAGAGCAGGAGCTCTTTCTGGCTCTCCCAGCCCCGGGTCAACACCGGGGTATTAAATCAACATACCTTCTGCAGCAGTCACTGCGGCTCCATCTCCTATTTTTATAGCCATGCTTTGACTGATAAGGCTCTATTAATAAACCAATCATGCAGCGCCACTGTTGCTTGTGGGAGCAAGCCTCAGCTTTGGTGGGAAGCTTAGGAAGGAAATAATGAATTCTACTTACAGCATCATATATGCACAATAGTTTTATTTTGTTTTTTATATAAAAAAAATCCTAAAGACTGCAGAACTCCTGCATCCTAATTTCTTACACAAATGCTTCCAACACTCTCTTCTTTTTAAGCTATTTTCCCCTTAACAACTTGCAATGGCATGGGTTCCCTTGATTTTTGACCTAGTCACCCTTTCTAAAGGGATATGTCTAAAGCTGCAATATGGCACTTGGTTGACTTAGTTGGCAGGTTTAATATATCCAGAAAGCTGGGGTATGGAGTTGTACACGGCTCGGAGTCCATCAGCACAGGCGGGGAGCCTGCCTTTGTGTCCGTGCCTCCAGAATGAACCAAGACTTTTCTCCTTACTGTGCAAATAACAGGCTCTGGTCATCGACCAGTCCTGTTGTGAGGGATTCTCCACCCTGAAGAGGATCCCATCTTCAAGTGGGGAAGCAGCACGTACAGTCAAGCAATTGTTCTCAGCAGTTGCAGGCACTGAGACCCCATCAGTCAACTGTACCGTTGTAAGATTTGTTGAGCTTGTTGAACGTGAACTCTACATTATGTGTGGAAATAGGCTTTCGGTAAAGAGGATTGGATGCCTTTGGAGAAATAAGCAGACAAAAAGAACAAAGATGAGCAACAAATTCCATATCTGGTTAAAATGTATCTAATCCCCCCTTAATTTGCCAGTTAATTTGACTGAAATGTGCATTCGGATCCAAAAGCAGTACTGTTTTTCCACAGTTTGCCTATCAGACCCGCCTTCTGTCTTGTCTGCAGGCACTGGTAATATCCTCACGTGCTGCAAACCCCACCTCAAGCCTCCCAGAAGGGCTCCATCATAGACCAGACCAACCTGGCTGCCACCAGTTGGAGCCTGGTCCCCGCTCCCCTACCTCCTTCAGCCCTTCAGTACTGCTGGGAAATACATGATGAAACCAAAGGCTGAGTATAATTTTGCAGAGTGTTTGTAACTTGCCAAGGGGAAGGGCAGTGCAACATTCCAGACCCTGAAGCCCTGCTGCAGGGTATGAGCACCCACGTCCCCCACACCTGCCACTGTTCTCCATCACGGCAGAGCTGTTTGCTGCTGGTGCACCCCAGTAGCCCTCTGATACACCAGCAGCGCTCCTACCCTGGGCTCACCATTTCATATCTGGCCCGGGAACGTTCACTCTGGAATCGGTCAAACTCCCGCCTGTCGTGAATGGTGACAAGCAGCTTCCAGAGTCCCAGCAGGATGATGCCGATCAGGACCACACTGCCGATCACTGCCAGCACGATCGTCACGGCGCTGGGGCCTGAGCTGCATGCTGGTAACAAGGGGGAGAAGGTAACTAGCCCTGGCGCAAGTGTATTCTGGATCAGAATACCAGGATGTAAGGACCTGGACGGCAGCCACTGAGCAAATGGCCTCAGGGCAGCCCTAGCAGCAGGGACTTAATTAAAAGAAGCAACAGTCCTTTCTAAAATCAAGAGGATGTTTTTTAATTAAAAAATTCCTGGCTAGAGGCAGGTCAAGGCACAGCTCTCATGGACGTCACTGGGACGTCACACAGCGCTTCGGGGAAGAGCAGTGCTGCAGTGCCACCATCCAACACTGATGCCTGGTTTTAATGCCAAGTGATCCATGTGGGACACAGAGGATTAGGCTGCCTTTGGCAAAAGCCAGCTCATCTTCTGGCCCACATGGACACAGGTGATCACAAGGCACTTTAAATAAGTACATCTCTGTCAGCTAATCAACTGGTCTTTCAATTAAGTGCAAGCTGCAGTGCCAGTTAAATAAAACATGCGGTATCTCAGTCTTTCCTGTACTGGCTTATGCCTCTGAGGACCAGAGGAGATCGCAAGAAGCTGCTGCTAGGTGCTTGCCAGTTTGTCTTGCAACACCACGTGTGGTTTGCTTTGAGAAACTGCATTGCACGTGACTAAAATAACGCTGGGAAACACAGCTGTCTGCAGCAGCCAGGGCACACGGGCAGTGACACAGCCCTTATACTGCCTGGACCAGAGCTAGCACTTTGGCAATGCAGAAATCCATAGGTAGTGTGGAGCTTTCCTACCATTCTGATTTAACCAGCAGCATCAAGTCAGATATTTTTGTCCTGGTGGCTATATCACCAAACCAGTACATGGCATGCTTTTTGCTACATAAATAGGCTGGGTTTAATTTCAGCATCCCAGGCTGGCAGAAAGCCCTTCAGCCACTTGCTAGCAATGCTGGCAGCTCAGGTGCATATTTCACTCTGAGAGTCCTTTTTTCACTAAGTTGGGAGCATTTGGATCTGTGTTTTAGCACTGTAAACTTTTACTTTAAATCATCCCAGTTCATCTGCTCATGCGCGCCTTCATGCAGCCAGTGAAAACAACTTTTCCACAAACCTCCAGGCTCCTCACCAGCCCACCACATCTCCCAGAGCACCCTGTGCTATTAAAAGCAAACCCAAGGGAGAACCAACCTGGCTCTTTGAGGACGGTGAGGTTGGATTTCCCATTGGCAAGCTCCAAGTAGGTGAACTTCATAACACAGTTATTCACTGGGTAGGCGCAGAGAATTGCATTTGGGTCATCTGTTTCTGGAATGAGATGCAGAGTTGCAGAACTTTATTTTGTTTTAAATAAATTAAAAAAAAAAAATCCTAAAGACTGCAGAAGTCTTGTATCCTGATTTCTTCTTTTTAAGCTAAATTCCCCATAAGAACTTGCAATGGCATGGGTTCCCCTGATTTTTGACGTAGTCACCCTTCCTAATGGATATGTCTAAAACTGCAATATGGCACTTAGGTTGACTTAGTTGGCAGGTTTAATATTAAGAATCAGCACAATTCTCCCCTACAAGCTGAGCAGGGATTCCCACGAGTGCCTGGGAGAGGAGGAACAGGGAGGAAGCCTGGAAAGCAGAACCGTTTGATCACGATTTGTGCGAACTCTAACTGAGCGGGGTCCAGACTTACTGCTGGAGAAAATGTGGCACTCAGCAAACGTTGCATGGCAAGCAGATGCAACTTCACGCACACATACCACCCCCTTCCTTTCCACAAGTCTGATTTGGCTATTAATGACATTTTAATTTGCTACATTTCTTGAAGAGTGGAAGCTGAAGAGAAAGCGAGGGGCTCAGGCTCAGCCTGTGAGACCACAGACAGGGCCAGCGGCAGCAGTAGCCCACACCTGGCTCATGCTTCAGCTGTGCTGAACGGCTCCAGCTCCAGCAACAGCTGAGAAGTTTGTTTTTAAAGAGTGAGATAGAAGAGGAAAATGGGGAGAGGAGGAGGGAGGGAAGGGGAAGGAAGGAGTTGGTTGGAGGGGAGAATGCAGACATGGGGGAGTTGCAAGAAAGGAGACTATTTGATTCCTATGGCCATACGGACACTGTATGTTTGCCTGTTTAACACACCAGACAGACCAAGCATACCATACTGTGACCAGAGGCTGTCACTGCTCTGGTCACTATAAGATGCTTCCTGAGGAAGACTGCTTCACAAAACCTATTAAAAAGTTTTATCAAAGCCATCATCTGAGGTTTGCACCTCCAGCTTCAGGGATGACTTCAGCAGATCTACTGCCCTGCATGGCTACGCTCATGGGGTGTCCTCATTGTAGCGACAGTGCCTGAAGGGAGACGGGGCAACACCTCCAGCCATGCCAGGTATCTCTGCAGGGACACCTCTGTAGGCCGGCTTGGGCTGCGAGTTTCAAGGCAAAGGAAGGGATGTGAGCATTCAGTCTATCTGTCCGGCAAAGATGTGACCTTGGCTTAGGTACCTGGAAAATGCTTCCCATAGCTCTCTGCACTCATATCCATGCCTGTCTGTCATGCTGAAAAACAATCATACTAATGACTACTGCTATTTCAACCCCTTATCTCTCTCCTGTCTTTCCTTTCAATGCCTTTGACTTGTTTTCAGTTGGAAGATTAATATCCTCTACTTCAACAGCCCAGATGCAACTGCCCCTCTGTTGAGTCCTGACAAGGTTCCTGGTGTGGACAAACCTCAGCTGTTCTTACCTCAGGATGCAAAAACATGCTCTACCTACACAGTGACATCAAAGGCAGGGCTGGAGAAGCGCTGACTATTACAAAGCAAAGAACTAATTAGATTAATACAGATAAAACTTCCATGTTTCTTGACTAATACCCTTCTGAGTTGAGCAGCAAATATTAGTTTGTCCAGGCCCATCTGCTTTCAATCCCATCCTTGCACCACTACTTTTCTAAAAGATACAGCAAATAAAGTCTTGATAGTAATTATCTCTGTTGGTCTTCACTGGGTTTGAGAGATCACACATCTACAGAGAGAGGTGTGATGGTCCCATCGAGCTTTCAGGTTCACTGATGTGTGCTGTTGGCAAGTTCAGCTTAGCGCTGGACCTGTTATGTTCCCCTCGTGTTGAAAGCTCCTCCCTGGAACTACCAGGAATGGAAATGTAATACTGCAGAGCAAAGGAGATCCTGCAAAGTCCAATACAAGTCATATAAGCCTCCCAAAATGCATCATTCTGGTTCGGATTCCAATAGATGCCTCTGCTCTACAAAGCTTTGAAGCACTGATTGCTTCATACCCAGAGCCAAAAGGCCCTTGAGATCTTCCAGGGTGTGTTCATCACTACTCGGTATTTAAGAATATCTCATCCTCCACTGCCAAGACAATGCAGACTTATGTCTTCCATGACAAATATCAGCATTTGGCCTCTCAGCAGGGACTTCTAAGACGTGCTACATAACACAAAAACACTTGAACACCAGGATTTGGTTGAGTCTGCGTGAAAAGAAGTCCACAGTTCCCAAGCGCTTTCTCTAGGAACATTTTGCTTTACCCCTTTCTCTAGCAGCCCTGAGCTCCAAGCCATAGGGTGCCCTGAGCTCCCAAGAACTCAGCACTGCCTGCAATGTGACTGCAGTAGCTGAACTGAAGAATAAGCAGAATTCTCAAAAATGTCTTAAACCAGAAATTTGGCTGTGTTTTTTCTCTGAAAGCCATGTAGGGGGTTGGCAAATCGCAGCCCAGCCTCACCTCCCAGGGTGCAATCAGCACAAAAGCTGGCTTTAGGAATGCTGCAACACCCAGGAAGGAGAACTGAGCTTTAATCTCCAGTATTTGGTGGCTCCTAAGAAGCACAGCATGCCAGACATCAGAAAGGAGCTTTGTATGATTTGGAAGTGCCTTGTAACCTCTCTCAGGGTGCTGGTATAGGTGCACTCCCTGCTGAACTGCAGGGAGGATAGAGAGAACAACAGCAAATCTACCAAAGGGAAAGGTAGGAAACCCTACTGGCTGTAATTCAAAACTTAGACACTGGATACAGGAGGAGTCGATGGGAAAAACATTGCCTGCAGGCAACTTGGGAGGAAGGGAGAGAAAGGACAAGTAAGGCAGAACACTCCTACCTATAAAAACTATGGGAAGAGGAGGAAATGTCAGATGTGGACAGTAATTTATCCCTGCTTGATCTCCATCCCTCTCTCCAAGGGGTATTGCTAATGCCAGGGTCAGGATTGTGATTAAAGCTGCCACAAAATTGGATCCTCTTTATTCCCCTAAATAATAATCAGAGCCTCCCAGAATGGAGCTTGAAAAGAAGGGGTGAAAGTCATCTGCTGAGGGATGCACATTTGGGGTGTCCTCTAGAAGAGAACACAAAGTGCAGGAGAGGAGCTTGCCAGAGAGGCTTTTAGCAGTCAGTTCCACCAAAGCAGAAATCATTGTCTCCAAAACATCTTTGCTTTCTTACAAGCTCACTTCTTCCAAGACAAATTCTCAGAAGATTAGAGAATGTCTTTTTGGGGTGATACTTTGTCCTTTTGTAGTTTCCCACGGCTCATCTAATCTTCTCTCCTCTGATCTCGTCTTTGCTCCTTGTACTGGCAGCAATGGTTAGGTATGGTAAGATGTTATTTAGAATCAAAGGAGTTTGACCTCAGTGTATATTACAGCCCATAGGGAGGGTCACAAATACCACATATACATCCTACATACACATACATTTTAAAACCCTGAGGTTCCAGATGGGTCTTGGTCTGGTTAAGAGGAGCTAAATGCTACAGTTGCTGGCTCTCACCACCTGCAGTCCTGCTGCTGCCTGCTTACCGAGAACATCCACAGTGGTGATGATCTCATCCTTACAGTGCTTTTGGCAGGTTTGGTTATCAGCCAGTCTTCCTGAGTTAAACAGCTTGCATTCAATGCAATCCCTGCAAAAAGACACATGGAGAGGAGGATGAAGCACTCACAGGAAACTACACAAACACAGCAATTCACCCCTGGGAAAGTGACTTCCTGGGTGTTGGTCTGGAGAATGCACATCTGCACTACAAAGTAAAAGCAACTTCAGGGCCAAGCATCTCCGTCTCAAGATTCTAGAATCAATGAGGAACAAAGCAGCTGGTACATTTGGGGTCTGTTTGCCCTTTGGATGTCAGGAGCTTCACATCAACTATGGCAAAATCCATCCTGCCTGACATCAAGGCATACAGCATTGCTGCTCTGCTGCAGACTGAAGCTGATGCTCAGGGCACCTCTGCTGCTATGAGGCAGGTAGTCATACCCGTCCTCCCCTCCTCTGCAACTTGCAGCTCTCTGGGCCCAGACGTTTGCAGATGAGGGTGCAGCAAAACTGGGGTTGCCAGCCTTTCCTGCAGGGTGGAAACAAGCAGGGACATGAACCTCCATGAGGACGTGGCAACAACACTTGTTGCTTCTCTACCTGGGATACTCTCAGATTGCTTACTATGGGTTTTGAGCTGCAGTAGGCTTGCCTGGGGCTTATAACTCCTGTTTAATGAAGCAGGAGTAACCCCTTAGCTGTGAAGACTCCCAGGAACCAAAGTGCTGCCCTTCCCACCAGCAAGATGTCCCTTCTGAACTCCACCATGAGTACCTTTTAGTGCTGCAGACACCTGGGCAGGTGGGACACTTCTCACACGTCTCTCCAAAAGCCCCTGGCTCAGTGCACTGGCACTTCCCGCAGATGCAGCTGCCCCTGCCGCTGCACATCTGCCCATCGCTGGACACACAGCCGTCTGTCTTGGTGGAGCAGTTGCAGTTGTCCCCGATGTAACCTGCATGGCACTTGCATTCCCCGCAGTGACACTCTCCATGGCCTGAAGGCAAGAGCAGAGGGGAGGTGTCAGCAGCATCCCCGGCAGAAAAAGCTGCCATAGAGACCTTGCATGGCAGAGCAACAAACAGATGGTGACGGTAAACACCTAGATATCAAATTATTATCTACATTTAGCAGCAAAAAATACCTATTTACCAGCTTCTCCAGCTTCCTTCTATAGTAACTCAAGACAAATGGGCATCTCTCCCTTCCTGGGAACAGGAGGCCAGGACAGGGGCACAAACTGCTCTTGGGAAGTACTAGCAGTAATGGTGACCATGGTGAGAACAGAGCAGCTCCCTTTCGAGCAGACAGCCGTCAGGTGGGTGAGGTGACTTCCACCCCAAGTCCACAAAAGGAACAACCACCTGTGATTGCCAATCTCAAACACAATTAGGGTAGAGACTGCATGCTACCTTCTTATTTTCCTCTCTCCAGACAAGGGCCTCCAAGTATCCCTCTCATTCCAGGGCGCCATTTTACACCCTCCTGGTTTGTCCCCAGTCAGCACTTGACACCGGGAAGCAAACATTAGCACCTGGAAGCACGTTTTGGCAGCGGGTTGTCACGAGCTTTTCCTACCGACAGAGTAAATATTCCCCACCTCTGCCCCCTGGTGCCCAGCACCTCGTAACTGAGCTTTGCAGAGCACTACACGGTCCACCTCTGCAAAAGGCTAGCAGAAACTCTGTCACTTGGTCCCCAATGAGTGATTCTTAAACATCGCTTGACTTCACTCATGCGCCCAACTGAAGGCTCTGGCTATGTTACGAGGGTTGTGTGCAATACTATGATTTCCACAGCCACTGGAGTAGCAAAAGTATCCAGGATGATGAAGGGGATCTGGCAGCAGCTTTTGAAATACTGATTCTCAAAGCAGATATGTCCATCTCAGAGGCATGACACTGGGCAGACAAATACTTTGGGGGACAAGAGAATGTGGCAGAGTCAATGTGGTCTCAGTACTCAGCGCATGAGGTGAACATGACGCGGCATAGCCAGACTGCAGCCAGTGTTCTGCTCAGTCTTGCAACAGGTTTTGCTAGCAGAGCCACTGTACCAGTAAGTAGGGCCCCAAGCCCTGCTTCCAGCCCAGCCTTCTCCAGGCTACACCACTCGACATGAAGTTTTCTCCTCCTCCACACTTCCCTGCCCTCTGTGGACTCTGAGCTCTGAAGATCAGTATTACTGCTGAGCCTTCAAACTAGTGTAAAAGAGGGAGCTCCTGCGACGGCTTCCATGTTTACTGGGCTGGCTGGTGTTTTGTATGAATTAATCTATTTTTTTCTCTGTTACATCATGAGATAGGAAAATGCGAATGAAGCTGTGCTTCCTTGGAGGTTTTGAGCCCAGGGTGTAGCAGCAAAAAGCCTAACAGGTAGATAATTTCATAAGGTCTTTCCTACCCTTCTTTCCTAACAGGTTTACTTAAGAAGTACTCCCCCAAACCTTAAAATACCTTAAAAAAAATATAATCAACAAGCAATGTCTCCTGTGTCCAAGCAAGACCGCTGTGTCCCAGCCGTACCATCAAGGTTGCTAGTACCAGCTGAACCTCCCCCATAGAGTAGCTTAGGGCAGCTCACAGCAGAGATGGATAAAGAAACAGATCCACTCCTCTACTGAAGCATCCCCTTGCAGCTACGGGTATAGTGACTGGCTGACAAAGTGAACAGGCTTCAAGGCTTTCAGTGATGGTAAGTGGAGTGGCTGCCTGCCGAGTGTCTGGTTTCAGAAAGGCATCCATCAGCTCATTGAAAATACTGGTTGAATTCCTCCTTGATCAGTTGCTAGGAGCAGGGATGCCTTTGAAGGCACAGTTTATAGAGCTGAAGGGTTTGTATACGATGTTCATCAGCAATCTAATTACAGCTCAGCTTTCCCACTGGAAACAGCCTCAAGCGCCTCAGACAGGATAAATTATACGCATGCTCGGCACAAACCCACTGATCTCTCTGCCTCTCCCATCACTCCAACAGTGGCTGTGGATTGTCAAGCTACATCCCTTGCCAAAAGTCATTGGAGCACCTTCTGTTTTACTAGGCATCTCATATGTTCCCGCACATCACAAGTTGCCCTCCTATAACCTCCTTTGCACTCCCACCATTTGCTTTGGATTCAGCCTGCAAACTCAAACATTACCAGACAGAGGAGATTATGTTTACATGATCTCTAGAGGTAACCTCTTTCCTTGCCTACATCTGATGGAGATTAAAAGTCTTTCACTCTGTTTGCCTTCACAACGACAGCCTTGCTCTTCCCCCGACATCCGTACAAGCAGATTTGGTTTGCTCTTTCCCTACAAAGCTCCATTTTTGAGCCCGTGGGTACAGCTACAGTCACCACCACTGCTGCTCAGAGTGCAGCTGCAGAGCAGGGGCCCCTGCACCCTCTGCTTCACAAGCAAACCAAATGGGGTGGCTGGCTTTTATTCACAATTAATTCAGGCAATCAGGCTCTCACACACAGAGTTTGGTGCCTCCATGGCAATGAATGTGTCCAAATCAGCTATAAATCATGGTTTTCTTAAATGGGCACTATTTCAAGGAATCCAAAGCAGCTGGCATTGGGAATCCATGTGTATGGTTTCTAGTAAATATGCTCATGCTTGAGTTTGAGCTGTGACAGCCAAGAGAAGTGAGCTGATTGCATTCACACTGCCCCATGGTCTCAATCTGGGTGGCAGCCACCCCCTACTCTTGGGCAGAGTCCCTGTATCATCAGCTTTAGCTCAGTCCTCCGAGAATACCACAGAGCCTAGCACAAGATGTGGATCCATTAGAAATATGTCTCTGGACCATAAAATGATTTAGTTTTTAAAGCTGCCAGTGCCAGTCCAGTATAGGAGGCTATAAAATAGGAGGCCCATCCCTTCAATTCCCGGGAAGGCTGGGTATGGAAGCTGGAACAACAGTCCTGGGGAAGGGAAACAGACATTTCCAAATTATGCATCCTATTAAACCACTGCTATTGGAAAAAATAAGAAATATAATCTTAAAGCAAGTGGTTTTGTTTACTGAAAGGGATGAAGAAAAAGCCCTCTATATAAGGGTGACTAAGTGTGGGGTGTGAGCTTAAAATTTAAAAACATGTTGAAATGTGTTTTCCGCCTTGGCCACACTGGCTCAACAGGCAAGTCATTGGCTGAAGCTCATCATGGGGAATGTGCTAAGAGTGGGAATTTCCATGTTGACCTTTAATGGCAAAGATGTTACAATCTTCACTGCATCCACATGAAAGAGTAGCTACTCCTGCAAGTGCCACCATCTCCAGTCCTGGTGCTCTACATCCACCTCCCACACAGCTTGAAGATTGGAAATACATGGTTAATGGGATACATTTATTCCTCATATGGCTGTGGCAAAAGTCATCCTACTTCTCAACGTTCATCTCAAGCACCGGAGATGGGACTCCACTCCATCGTCTTCCTCAGGACACAACCCAAGAGGATGCTCGAGGCAATGCCGCAGCAAGCCTTTTGGTGATGGTGACCTGGAGCTGAGGTTTACGGTGTGCATAGTGCTACCTGGTACTCATATTTTGTAGAAAAATGTGCTGCATGTTTGCAGTCTCAGCTATCCTATGGTCACACTTTGTGCTGATGTAGTTAAGCAGTCTGTATGCCATGTAAGATTATGCCAGCAGGAAGCCTTCCATCACTGTGCCAATGATGAACCTAGTTTCACTTCCCGGTTTCATTTCCAACATGAAAATGAGTCTTCAAGGAGGGTGTGTTTCAACACACCTCTGCACCAGAAGTCTCATGGTGCAGGACATTGCCCTGGACTTTAACCCCCTTCAACCCTTTGTGTTTTCATGTTCTCTGTTAAAGCTGGTTCGTGAAGCCAAAAGACATCAATTACATTCTCCAAACATAACAAGAGGTATTTTCTTCTGTTCCCATCCATGAAATGAGACAAGCATAGATGTTTAAAAGATCCAGATCTAACTGGCAAATGAAATGCTCCCTCTGAATTTGATACCATACTTTCCAGCCAGCTCTTGATTTTTTGGGGGGCTAACAAGAAACACGTTAGGGAGGCTGCAGAAACACGCTGGGAGGGTGTAGCAGAAGAAAGCAATGCTTCTGCTGGGGGAGAGCAGAAACAGAGAGACTAAGTTTGGACTAGTCTGGGATCCACAGGGCAGGAGCCATGGGGCGCACCACTGCTTGGAGGCGCCCTCTTCCCAAGGGGCCACAAAGGTAGACCTAGACCCACAGCCCAGGTGGTCCCTCTGTCTCTCTCTGAAATACATGCCCATCCCACTGCCATGTTCTGGCTTGGCAGCACGTCTCACTGTCACCCAGGCAACTTCTGTCAGGATCTCCAGCCGTCCTCATTTCACCCCAGCTGTCTGCCTCTCCCACTCAGCTGCCCACTGGGATGACAGCTGCAAATCCTCTCTGCCCTCACCCCACCACCGTGCGAAGCTGGCTTGGCAGCCCAACACCAGCACTGTGTACCGTGGCCCCAGTCCCCGAGCAGGGTTGTTGCTGGTGAGTAGGAATCAGGGCAGCGGCTTCAGGCAGAAACTTCCAGCTTCTGACCCTGATTTCATCCCAGGCTTCCTGACAGCAGGCTGCAGAGCGTGACCCCGCAGTGGCCGAGTGCTTGGCAGGACAGACGGTCTGCCCTCCACAATAACTGTTTGCCTTTTAGGAACTGCACAGACCACTGCTGCACCAAGAGGTCTGAAATTCAATGCACTAAAAGCCCTGCCACTAGGTCTTTGGATAGGAAGTGGTTTACCTAAAGCCCCTTACTACTGGGGACCATAAAACTGTGCAAAAAATACCATCTTTCTTTTGAAAGAAATAAAAAAATAAAAGGCACCAGTTTTTATGGAGAGGGAGAAACGGTTTGAAAACAAGCCCCTCCAACAGTCGTTTTTCCCCCACCTTCTAGAAAATTAAATTGATGTGCCTATCATACAAGAAGAATTTAATCCTCAGTATTTTAAAGCCAATTTCTTGGTTTCTGAGCACTTGGGAGAGGAAAGATCATAGTGAATTTTGTTCCTAGTAATTCAAGGCAGTTATTTTTGTGCCTCTGTGCTCACATACAGGTCAGGACCTTCAAAATGCTGTGCTTTAATCATTTCTGGTTACTTGAGCAAGTCGTTTGAAAAAAAAAACCAAACCAACAAACTCAAACCAAAACCAAAAAACCACAAAAAAACCAAGTACGAGAAATGAGTTATGGCAAGCAATTTCCAGACGCCCTGCGGCCACCCCTTTAACAAGACCTGGCCACCGTACCCATCACCCAGAGAGCCCCAACGCAAAAGCCACGTGTTGTATTCCCCAGGGGTGGATGCACCTGAAAGGTCTGCTTATGAGAAAGTTGTCAAACCCTACTGAAATAGGGCATGGCCTGAACATCAGTTTAGCACCAGACCAGTCTCTTAGCAAAAAGTGCTTGACGTCTGCAGGGGAGGCTCCGTGAATGGCACATTTTGACTGGGAGGAGGAAGGGCAGCGGAAGAAGGCTCTGAACACTTGGAAAACGTAGACCTTTCCATTTGGTAAAGGGCTATGGCAAGACAGAGTGCCTGCTTAGGCAAATAAATTATCAACTTTCCCACTAATCTCTTTCCATAACTCAAAGCAGCCAGAGCTGCACTTCCAGAGGCCAGGCAAGGTGAGGCAGCCTGCCCGCGGCACAGCTCAGGTTCATGGCACAGTTCTGCTGCCAGATGGTTGGCACCGTTAGAAGTCATGGAGAGCTCAGGAAATTTTAAATACTGGGCCATGAGTTAGGATTCATGCCCCAGGTCACACCAGTCTGACAGGGAAAACAGGGGTGGCAGGTTGGCAGAAGCATCCCCAAGTCCTGGAGCCTACAAACATAACAACCTCTTGTGAAAAGGAGGTTACGACATAAACAAAGACAGCCAAACGTCAAGGGTCTAAGGTTTCTGCATAAACTGAAATGCGTCCACTGACTGCCTTCATTCACACCAGAAAAGAGCTCGCCCATGCTCATTTATCCACAATGCAATACTGAAACAATGAAACCAACACTAAGAGGCTAGTAATAAGTAAATAGTGCTTTTCTGTGTGTCATTTACACCAGATGCCACAGATCTGTGTGCATCTTTCCATGATATTAATTTCAACAGATATTTATATCCTGAAGCATATGGGTTTGTCCAAGAATTGACAAGGCTTTAAATAAGTCTTGACTTCAATGCTAGTGCTGGTTGAGCTCACCAGTCATCAAAAATAGCACCAGAGGAGCAGCCTAATGAAACCAAACGTGAAGGAATAAATACATGCTTGAGCTGCTTGGGTACCACAAGCCCCATCACCAGCTCCGCATTACTGCCAGCATCCCCCATGTTGCAGCACTGCTATTATAGAAAAAGCCCTCAGTCTCCTAGTTTCTAACTCACTTGGGAACTTCTGGGTTAAATGAGAACTGGGCAGGGAAAACAGGGCTTTGGAAACTGCTGTCTCATGAAGGTAGATGAAAGTGATTGGGGGCAGGCGGATTTCCTGTGGCAGCCCTGGCCAGCCTTTCCTCATTTTCCTTCTCTCTGCTGCAGAAGGGAAGCTGAAATGCAATCACGAGATACAGCTGATGATCCACCAGAAAGCCAAAACTGGCAGCGAGGAGTCATTTCCTGAAGGAGATCTAAAGCTGCATTTCTTAAAATAAGCCTTCCTTTTTTCTTTTTTTTTTTTTTTACGTAAGCTCAGCACTCCACGGATCTCTTGACTTTTGCTTACGTTAGCGCCTCAGCTGAGCCTGCCACATGTGGCGTTTTGGATGGAGATCCAGAGCTGGGAACCACAGCTTTTAGGTGCTGCTGCCAACATTACTCCCAGTGCAGGGAGCGATACGGGGTGAGAACTGCTGCCAGATCCCCTCAAAGACACAGCACTTCTTCCCAAGCGGAGGCGATCAGGATAAATGTACTGATTCCTTTTGAGCTGTGGGTCCAAATACCATTCCACCAAATCGGGCACATGCTCATCTTTGGTTTTGTCACCCCTTAAGAACCTGACATGGGAGGTACTGCAAAAACTGCTAACAATTTGTATTATTCCTTAAGCCAGATAAGGGGAGGTGTGTGTGTGAATCCTGTTTGTCCGCCTCCTTTAGCCTTCCAATCCTCTAACTAAAAAAGGGCTCTGTCCTCTTCTGTCAACCTCCATCGCATCTCTCTTCCCTGAGAGTTTATTTGGCCTCCCATGGGATATACCAATGCCTTTCCCACTGAAGTGGTCCTCTCTCCAGCCAACTCCTCAGACCCATTACAGACGATACAGGCGAGACCTGCTTGCAAAACAGCCTCAGGGCAGCTCCCCCCCTTCGTTTATTTTCTCCCAAAAAGCCTGACAAAGAAAACTGTTTGACAAAGGGCAGTTTCCACTTGGCTCTCTCAACCCTGCCAAGATACCACCAAGAGCCATGGGTTCAGAACCAGAAGCTTCTCCCCCAGTTACATACTTTCTCGGCCCATCTCTTTGCCCAGGTCTGCTTATACAACTCTACATTTAGCCTTCAGTTTTTGCCACTATGAAGGCTCTAGAAGATTTAGAAACATGAGGGGACATACAGTGAGCACACAGTTAGATGAAATGCAGATAAAGGCCTTGAGAAAAGCTATAGTACCACAACCCTTCCACCAAAGTGTGGTGCCCCAGTGCCTGAGCAGGCTCCTATAAGCTCAAACCCAAAAAACCTCCAGATTTGTTCTTAAAACAAAATGTGGCTTCAAAACAAAGCTGCACAATCACAAATGCCTGGACTTCGGGGCCAAATTCTATGGTTCAGGGCCATCTTTCAAATGAAAAGCAGGCTAATTCCCACCCTGCCAAAGCCTAAGTGGGCTGAATACCCTTTCAGCTTGACTCCTCTTAAGAGGAGTGGGCTCCAAAGCAGAGGGAGAGTCTTTCTCTGCAAAATCCAGTGCCCTGGGAGCCTTGCCCTGTTCTGTATTTGGATGCAAACACATAATCTGGTTCAAGTTCACCAAAGGTCCATGGTTTTGGAACAGATTTCTCCCTTTCCAAAGAAGCTGGAAGAAGGCAGAATATCATTCAAAATAAGACAAAAAAAGAAAGAGAAAGAATGAACCTTCAGCCTGTGCTGCACTTCTCTTTCAGGTCAATTATTTAAATTCATTTTTTTAAACCAAACTAAGCAAAATTCACAGGTTGTCAGTGCAGGTCAACAAGAAATGCAGAGGCCCAGAATTTCACTCACGTGCTGGTCTGAGGTTTTTACCTGCCTCTAAACCCCAAATACAGCATTCATTTCCAAAAGTTTATTTCTGTTAATTACTGTCATCAGAAGGACCAAATGCAAATGACAAACTCATTTTGCTGCTGACCACAGGGGCAGAGCATTTAAGCGAGTTTGTTCTAAAACTGCTCTCTGGGGAGCAAGTAGGTGATGAGCTGTGTTTTAAAAGTTCATCTTGGTTTTACTTTGGAGCTTTCTACTTTCTGAGATATGTGGTTCCTGGCTGTGGAAGGGGGCAGCTGCAGCAGAATAGGGCAAGTTGGGTATATCTGACGCATGCACCATCAGGTGACACCTCTGGTTGTGACCCACATGCTGTGCCTCTTTAAGAGCAGAGACCCACAGACGGAGCTCTGGCTCCTGTAAAGATGTCTAAGACGTCACTTCTTTATTCTTTAATTCTGCCCTGGCATTTAATGCCTCATTAGCATGCATTAACGCTTGCAAAAGGTCCGCTCAGGGACAAGGGGAAACCCCAGTGAAAAGAGGCAGGAACAGCAGCACTGTGTGCTGGTTGGTCTTCCAAGGAGCTGCTGCCAGATTTTGGAAGAGCTGCAAGACTTTGACAGCAATGAGGGCCAGGGCAGAGGGAAAGGCAGGGTAAGAAAAGGTGGCTGTGCCCTTTCATGCCAGGAATGGACTGGAAACTCTGGCAAAGCAATATGTGATATGCTGGGAAAAAGAAAATTTGACTCAGTTGCTGTTTCAGTGTGAACAACCAACACAAACCGTGGGAGTGAGCAAGGTAGGGCAGGCAGGGTATACCTGCTGCCAGAAGCAGAAAGGGAGATGAAGAATAAACACATCCCTGAGCAGAAACAAATGAAAAAACATTTGTATTCCCATGAGAAATCCATGCAAAGATCATAAAATATCTTGAGTCATAAAATATCTTGAGTTGGAAGGGACCCCACAAGGACCATCATGTCCAAATCCCAAATAATCAGTAATATTTAACAGACAATCATGTAACTATAATACCTGGTGGTATAATACCTGATAGTGCATTCATTTATTGGGAAAGAAATCCAGAGGAGCACATACATGAAGCATTCCAGCTAGGAACCATCCACCTGCACTGAAATGCAGCCTTCTCTAACCTGAAACATGCAGGAGGTCATGAGCAGAGGAATCAGAGGGGGAACTAGGCATTTTTATATGCCACAGTTACAAGAACTGACCATGCTTTCAGGTCATGGCCAGAGGGCGAGGGTCATCACATGTCATTTGCCCCAGCGTAGCGGCTATTTGAACCCCTTCGGATCTTCAGCCTTTTCAATAGGCACAGAGCAGGATGGGGAGGTGCATGCTGTTGGAGAAGAGCAGCACATGTCTCAGGATTACATTGGAAAGAGAACAGAAACCAGGTCGAAGGGGAAAAAATAAATTTGGAGAGGAAGTAGAAGAGAGAGACTGGGGAAGGATGGAAATGACGCCCTGAGGGAGAAGTGGCAGGGAGGTTTCAGGAGCCTCCCAAGGACTGGAGATGTGAGCAAACACATGCACGGAGTCACCCCCATGCACCTCCAAAAGGCCACCAAGGATTTGTGTGCAAGGGAAATACAGATTTCATAAAGATGAAATTTGGGGTGCAAACACATCCCACCCATTTCTCAGCCCCTCTCTGCACTAGGGCTGTGAGCCACAGCTCCTGGAGATGAGCACATCCAGAAACACATGGGACACGCTGCTGAATTTGGTAGCTTAAGGCAGAGAGACCTCAAAACCACCTGCAAAGAGTGAAGGAGCTCTCAAGACTGAGAGGCTGGCTGCAGAGACACCAGCGAGACCGCATTAAAGACAGGTGCCTTCTGAGACGGTGGTTTACAGGGTGCCCATCTCTCTTGATGCAGAGCTGCCAAAAAGAAGCAGCTAGTGCCTGAGCCAAAGGCCATCCATGTGACCTGGAAAGCCTGCATTAGTAGAAGATGTTTCAAATGAAAGCCCTCCCTATCCTCTCTGTTACATATAACAAGCAATCCATTGACACATGGTGACAGGTATCAATAGTTAGCAGCAACACAACAAGGTGTGAGTTCCCCCATTTCCCTGCCTTGCTCCAACTCTCTAAAACAATAATGGTTGGTGCTCAGGAGCCCTTTGCTTGCAAGAATAAAATCAAATACTGCTAAAGAGGGGTGATGAAGCCAGCCAGCCACTCACACAGCTCCTAGGGAGTCTCTTTCCACCCTTACAAATTATCTGGGAGCCTGGGGCTGGGCATCAATGCTTTCCATTACAGAAGGTGCCACCCCAGCACAGGGTACAATGCAAACACAGAGCATCACGTGCTGCCCACATTGGATAAGCATGTCCCATATGCATTCCTGTGATTTCTCATCCTCTTCCCACTGTGTAAAGAGCGGTGAGATTCTCAATGACATTCCCCATTAAAGGCTGAGAGGTTTCAAGTGTTGCTCTCAGAACTCACTGTCCTCAGGTCAAGCACGGCCAGACTTGGCCTTTCAGGAGGGCACTGTGGGAAGCAGCTCGGGATGATCCCAGGGCTTGTCCACCAGCTCCTGTTGCCAGAGTCCTAAAAGCTAACATCCCACACGTGACAGCAGCAGCAGGCTCCTCCACAGTTCCTTCTGTGCGTGTGGAAACGTTTTCCAAATCACTGCTTGAGCAATCACACCCTGCCTCCCCAAAATGTTGCAATGGCATGGGAGCCCCCACCCTCTGCAGGAGGTCAAGCAGGAATGCAGGAATATCAACAACTGACAGCAGAAAAAATCTGGTTTATACAAACACACTTTGAATCAAAAGCAATAAGGAGTTTTTTAGTGCTAAGATGCAGACAAATTACATTGGACACAAGGCCAAAGAGCATCTGCAGGGAGCATGTGTGCAGGGTGAGAGTGGTGTTGGTCAGAGAGGAATGCAGGTGAATTCAGTTGACTGCTCTTCCAATTAATCCCCATCTCAGCCCTGCCAGCTGACCTGGACCTTGCATTTCTTTAAGTTGACCCACAGGACTTGAATAAATGGAGCTGACACAAACTTTACATTTCTTCACACTAATCCATGTGGTAAGAGTAAGTGGGACATATTCAGCTTTGCATTTTAACCCTGAAAAAAGAAGAGGACAGTGGAGGTCCCCCATTTGATTTGTTTCTTATTCAATGTTTGCAGTCTATTCTTGTTGAAACAGAATGTTTCAGAGGTGGAGGGGGGATGTCAGCTGGCAAGGGATGCTCACCCAGCAGCGACACCAGGCACAAGCACTCCTGTATTTCACCGCATCTTAAGAGAGATGCTACTGCAGTGCCATCTCCTTTTTATTCTGGCCATAAGGTCCCCCTGGGCTGTGCAGCAGCTCTGTAGCCAGGAGACCTCAAGGTGCCTGAAACCAGGTTTGTTGGCTGCTAAGAAGGAGCGATGGGCATCCGGTGACCCACACAGCATGATGACACTTACATACCTCTCTGTTTTCTAGCCCACCCTCAGATGGCTTTTAGCTCCCTGTCCTCTACCCTGCTGTTTGGTGGGGAAAAGAGACACTCATAGTCCTATAATCCTGATGGAAAAGGATTTGGACTCAGAGACTTTTACCAGGTTTAGCTCACCCCAGACCACCCTCCCATGCTCTGCAGTCCTGAAAGCACATACAGCCACTCCCTGGGCCCCTCTCATGAGCTCCCCACCTGCTGCTAATAACTGGGACCACTAATGAAGCAACTGGCAATGCAAGGTTGCACCACAGTGACCTGAGCTGACACTGCACCCTCTATCACCAAAATAAGCCTTAAAATGCTGGTAGAGGTATGCTCCCAATTCTTCTCCAGCCTGGGGACCAGAGCAGGATTGACCTGCGGGGCAGCTGTCTCAGAGACAGAGCCGCACCTCCTCCGCTGCTGCATGGCTCACAGCCACACAAGCAGTTAGCATCAAACAAAGGATTATTTTTAAACTCCACATCTTATATGGTCCTTTTGTCTCTCCCCTTCAGGTCCTTTTTTACTGGGCAGTGCTCAGATTCCAACTTTTTATACAATCTAAATTAAAAAGAAAAAAACTAAATTCCCCAAATCAAAAGCCTAAAGATGACAAGACTTGACATGACTTGAAAGAAAACATTGCAGATGTGGTTTAGGCTCTGCTCGCTATTCTCTTTCTGCCACAAGCCACTCTCTTCCCTTCTGGCAGGCGCTAAATTTACTTAATGCCATCCCCCAGTCCTTGGCATCACCACAGGCAAGATCCCCTTCCTCCCCACACCGCACTCAGCCCATAACCTGCACCTCAGAGCTTAATAAATCAAATATTACCCATTTCTTTCTTAACATCAGCTTCCAGTAAAAACTTTCACACTGGGAATGATGAGAATTAAGACAATAAAAAAAGGTGTTAAAGCTGGATCACCTTTATCCTCACATCTGAGCCTTCAGCTGCACACCAGCATCCCCCATACAGGCACTGCCACTGGGTAGGTGAATAACAACTACAAAAATAAGTATGGAAAAAAGTCTATTTCATAAGATGTGTCCATGGGCACAGTGATTTGTATGGCAACAGACCCCATTAGAAACCCCTGGGTACAGACACCAGCAGTGCCATCAAACCTGAGCACTGCTCTCAAAGAGCGGGACTCTATTGTGCAACAAGAAACTGCCGTGCCAGCACTGAAGTCATCACAGTCCCACATCATCCCACAGACCTCCTGCAAACACAGCGGTGCTAAACACCACTACAGTGCCTGGGACAGGGAATGCCAAAAACAACTGCAGAAGCAGGAGTGAGATTTCTACTTTGAGGCTGTGTTAAAACAAACAGAAAAGCCTCATCTCACCGTAGCACAGGCTAAAAGCTCACAGTGCTTCCCCATTTTATAAAAGTAAGAAAGGGAAGCATTCAGAACAAATACTGAAGACTTGTACATCCTCAGCAGTTTTTGAAGTGGTTTCTGCAGGGCAGCTGGAGCCGCATTGCACGTCAGTTTGGCTATTCTTTGTGAAATAAGCCACAGATTATCAGTGAGCTGTCACTTCCTAAATCCCATTTCAGAAGTGATTCTGGCACTTGCGGGTATTTGCAAATTTGACACCTGATGCTTTATTGCTGACCCAAGCTTTTTGTGTCCCTGAAAGTCCTATACTAGCAAACAAGGCCAGACTCCCAGTTTCTGTGCTCCAAGGCATCTCCATCTCACTATGCTTTAGCCAGCTACAATCTTTAGTCGTCTTAACCAGTTAAGATATTAGCAGATGCTTAAAAGCTAGAGAGAAGTTGCAGGGCTGGATTTACAATTGCAGAGCATTCATAAATCTGATTTATTGCCTAATTCTAAAAAAAAAAATAAAAATGGAGAAGCAACAAAAGACCTGACCTGACAAAGCTGCACCAACATCAGCAGTCTCTGTGCCACTTTGACAGTATGGATTTTCGGGATGAGATCCTTTGTAGTTAGGGGAAAATGTTCTGCAGCATGGTGAGTGCTCTTTACTTATACCTCAGCAGCAGTGTTCCTGTGCACAACTACAGTCCTGGGCTGAAGAGTGCACAAATGACATCCACACAGGGAGCCAGGTAACAGTGGTGATGGTTAAGGGGAAATTTCTCTGGAAGCACCAAAGTAAAGACAATGCTGTTCTACTCTGCATAGCCTCCTTAGAGCAAAAACAGATCTGCAGCACTGAAGCTAATGAAGCTTGGCCTCCAGTGAGCCAGTCTCTCTTCATTAGAGGCAAACAAGTGATGCCCTCACTGGGGCCTCTCCTCCCTCTTGCCCTCTTTTTATGGGACCTTCAGGAATGCAATTAGCACTGAGATGCTTCCTCCTTTGCCAAACTGCTTGGCAGGCAGCCAAGGGGCTCAAAAAGCCGCTGGGCCACAAAGCCAGCCGCCTCTTCCTGAGCCTGGCTACTGCAGGACAGCTCTCTTCTCCTGTCCCACAGACACCCATATTTCAGAGAGAGGCCAGAGTGAAGTACCAAATGTCTCTGTGCACAAGGACAATTTCTGTGTCCAGAGAAAAACTGGGAGTGAAGCATTTAATGGTTTGGAAAGTAACTGCCTGCTTTCTTAGAGGATGATACAGTGGATAACCTGGTTATGTCTTTTGGAGGAACAGAGTGCTGCTGAAAGCCATCCCCAGTGACCCGAAGTTAGATTAATGGTTTGAAATAGATACCCTGGAGCTGTTAACTGGACTCAGGGAGCAGCAGAACAAATGTCACTTATTAGCGACCAAGTAGCATTGACTAAGAGTTGGATGCAACTTGAATCAACATTTACGAGGTGTTAGGAATGACTCCTTTTTCCCAATCGCCCCACAGATGCAGGAGGCACATTAAGCCTCCCACGGACAGGAATTAAATTCTTGTTTCTCCTTTACATTATCTCCCACCTAAAATCTGTTTCTCCACTTCATGGAGGGCTACAAAAGGACAGGAGCCATATGCAGCAGCATCTGCAGTCATCGCTCCTCCCAAACACTGACAAAATGAGGCACC
Organism: Psittacus erithacus; assembly: GCA_009867235.2. NCBI lineage: Eukaryota > Metazoa > Chordata > Aves > Psittaciformes > Psittacidae > Psittacus > Psittacus erithacus. The sequence goes on along the minus strand of WYDI02028342.1, from coordinate 40,139 downwards.
AGTATTTACAAATGGACCCAGGAATGAAAATGCTTTTGTTGGCCAAAGGGCTAAGCACCAAGAGACAAGAAACTCATAGTTCATTTCAAACTATTTCAACCCGCTGAGGCTTTCACTAGGAATGCAGGATGCCTGAATGCAATCTGCCAGCCAGCCCTGTGTCATGGCAGTGACTCAATGGGAATAGTATCACTCTGGATCATAAAAGGAAGAAATACCCAGGCTGGTTGGTGATGGGCTCATGAGGCTTATGATGAGCTGAGGCATGCAAAAAGCACAGCCACGTACATGCAAAGCAGTTTGCATGTATGGATTTTTACTCCTCAGCTTCAAAAACTGTGCTTTCCTCCTGGTGCTTCCCAGACGTCAGGTCAGGTTGGACCGGCTGCTTTCCCATCTGCTCTATTCAGGATGGCCACTCAGAGGTTCATGACACTATCATTTTATTCAAAAGCTTAGGTAGGTGTAAATGCATTTAACCTGGGACATCTCGGCCCATGTGCTAAAACTGAGGCTGAGCTCCTCTATGAGGTGAAAACACCATTCAAAAACCAGTCACCAGAAATGTGCCGAGAAGCATTAAGTTCCTTCCACACTACCAGAAGATTAATGCAGTATAAATAAAGCCCTTGACAGGAGTGATGAGTTTCCTCCCATGGGTCCAAGCCACGCAACTCCCAAGCAAGGACAGAGACAACAATGATCAGCAGCAAAATGACAGTTCCCACATGCTGCTTTTTTGGTTTCTGCACTTGCTAAAAGCTGCTGGTCTCCTCCCACAGTGGGATTGAGCCTGCAAGAATGGTGGACACTGGGATGCCAGGGCTTTTAAGGGGCAAACACTGTGCCCAGGAGAAGACACAGGGACGGCAGGGTGTCATTTCTCCCCCTTAGAGGAACAAAAGCAGCAACTGGACCCCACATGATAGCCCTGGAGGTCACCCTGCACCCAAGGCCCTGCATCCAATCACCCCTGGCTGCCAAGTCCACATGTGCTGCCAGAGATGTTCAGTGTGGAGCTAAACACATGGTCTTTTTCAGGAAGACCCCATCTGCAGGGAGGAGAGAGCACAGATCTGATGAAAGCCACTAGAGATGCTTGTGTGGCAGAGGGCTGTTTGTTAGGGGCAGCTGTGGGCACAGCCTTGCTGTGAAAGCTCAGATACTTCTGTTGGGCTGGTAAAGCCCCGAGCCTCTTGGGCTAACAAAACCACCTCAAGACGTTATGTCACTGGCACAGTGCTTGTTACAGCTTAGATTTAGCATCATAACTACTGGAATTTCTTTAAAAATTAAAAAAAAAAAAAAAAAAAAAAAAAAAGCCAACAAACCAACAGCAATAGAAATACCAGAGGAACGGGGAGACCCCACCCACAGAGCTGTGCCAGATTCCATCCCAACTCCATCCCCCCCTGGAGCAAGAAGCCACTTGGCCTCAGCCTACCCTTTGTTTTCTTTCATAGCTAAGAAAAGGACTTTTAAATGACTTTAAACAACTCTGGCAAATCCCAAACCAGCTATGCTGCCTTTCCCAGCACCAGAAGCCCTCCACAGGGACAGAAGAAAGCAGGTGCAACACAACTTGCTTTCCAGTGGGGCATCAGAGCTCTGGCTCTCCTGATGAAAAGGAAATATGAGCAAAGGGGTGTCCTTCTCTTGCAGTACCAACAGCTATACCAGTAACTTCCAACCTCCCTTTACAGCATCGCTGCCCTGTTTGCTATTAAATATGCTCATTTTGGGTGGAATGATGCTATTAAAGCAATTTAATCATATGGAGCCAGGCAGTGCTTCACCTAATTACTTCACAGTTTAGGTTATTTCCCCCCTCTTCTACTTTCAAGTACCTCTTTCATACTTGCTCACCCCTCTTTCTGCTCCTGCATCATCAGCAAGGACTCTTCCAGCCCTGGGCAGGACATGTTCACTGTGGGAGGTGGTCCCAGCTTTTCTCACCCCTCTGCAGTGAAGAGCCCCAGAGCAATGCCAAAAACTGGGCTATCATCTGCCCCATCTTCAGTAGTACCAAAACATCACTGGCCAGCCTACAGAAAAATGAGCATGAACATTCTCTCCCCACCTAATGATATGACCATCTCAAACACTCAAAAATCTGCAACCAAAAGGTGCTCAACCACTTATTGCCCAGCTCAGAAACATGCAGAGCGAAATAAACAGCAGGGGTCAAAAAACACCACTTCCCTGGAGAAAACATTAAAAATAGCTATTTTCCAAGCTTACACATATTTTGGAAATTTTGACCAAGATTTTCAGTTATGGAAATATTTTACTTGCTTGAAAGCAGGACAATCTCAAAGAATAACTTTTTGCCCAGTTCCAACTGAGGGAATTATGTCTGAGGGCTAATCCAGGCAATTACATGCAAGGCAAATTATGTGACTTTGGACTGAGAAGGAATTAAAGCCATTTTAGCAAACACAGCTAAATAACTCCTCTACCTTTGCTTAAGCAAAGCTGACTGGATATATTAGAGCCTTGGGTGACATGGTTTAGTGTGAGGTATCCCTGCCCATGGCAAGGGGGTTGGAACTAGATGATCTTAAGGTCCTTTCCAACCCTAACTATTCTATCTTTCCCAATGAAAGACTTGTTTTCCCAGTGCACAGAAAAGTCTACACATAAAATATCTCTAGGAATCTTTAACACAGATTTTCTCTAGTAAATAACAGACTGAAGCATGACCTTTCCTTTCACTGCATTGCACCAGGGGATTACTTCAAATGCTTCATCTTTAAAAAAAATTGTTTCTTCCTACACAGGGCAGGATGGCACCCATAGAAGAAATCCAACCTAAGACACCAAAAAACTTCAGGGGATTCAAGCCTGTGCTGGTTTACTCTTTCCTAGGTTTGCACTTCAGCATGCATGAGATGTGCACGGTTATGTTAAAATAACACCATCAAAACCAAAACTCTGCTTATCTCCATGGGATATGGGCAAAGGACAAGTCTGCAAGGAGAGAGCCTTTTACTCTAATGCTGGAAACTCAGTTCCAATTAAGATAATGCACTTTTGCTCATTAGCATGGATGCACTTGAATCTCCTTTCTCCCATAAGGGAAAGAAAGGGAGCGCAGACCCCTCAAGAAACAGGGCAGATTTTGGCAGGAGCATCAGGCACAGCCCCTTGCACACCCTTCATCTACCAGCCCAGCAGCTTTCCCCATGTTGGGTGGTTTCCCCATCCCCATGAAGCAGAGGGCATGAGCAGGCTCCTACCTGAGCAGAGGACTCCTTTGTACCTGGCACAGGAGAAGTCGTCACACTCGCAGAAGGGCCCGTAGATGTTCCCAAACTCGCTCTCGTAGCAGAGGCACTGGTTGCAGCTGCACTCCCCTCTCCCGCTGCAGAGGGGCTTGCCCTCTGCCTCCCGGCACATGGCCTGGTGCACATCCCCGCTGGCACCCTCCTCACACTCGCACCTAGCCCCCAGGTAGCCGGCGTCACATTCGCACAGCCCGCAGGTATATGTCCCATTGCCACTGCACTTGCCACTGGCCGGCACGGCGTGGCCAGTGCAGCCACAGAGGCAGCTGTAGGTCACTGCCACCTCCAGCGTGTCCCGAAAGCCGGCGGGCTTGATGGTGAAGGTGTGGGAAGTGTCCTCAGTAGGGCAGCTCCGTGCCTCCACCGCCACCTCGAAGGAAACCTGGGGGCGCAGATTGAGATGCAAGTTAACACATATAGCCACAAAATGCCCTTCAAGATTGCCCTGGGGAGAAAGGCAGGAGGGAAGGGCAAATGTCCCAGGGAAAAGCCACGGAGCATTCCCTGGAGCATGGCCATGCTCAACACGTTGAACTTCACTGCCAGGTGTGCAAAACCCCCAAAGCAATTCTGCTCCGTAGCTCCATCCCTGGAAGTGTTCAAGGCCAGGCTGGATGTGGCCTTGAGCGTCCTTGTCTAGTGCAAGGTGTCCCTGCCCACAGCAGCGGGTGGGAACTAGATGATTTTAAGGTCCTTTCCAACCCAATCCATTCTATTATTCTCTGATTCTGTAACTGCATATCTAAAGATGGTATCTGCAGCTCAATGCACTGACATTTGCCAGTCCGACGAGGGATATGGTAACCTTAACATTTAAAAACTCTTCACTGTCAGCCATTAGCAGTAATTTTGCCTATCAGGGACTCTTGGTTTCTGTGAAGCAGGAAGGTACCTGCCTATTCCCATGAAATAAACACAGCAAAACTCTGGCAAGTAACCCAGTTTTCATGCTATTGAAATAATAAACTCTGTTGGAACCAAGCACAATCAAGGACACAGCACAAGGGCTCAAAGTGCCTAAAGATCACAGGTTTAGAAGGTTTTATGGGAATCCTGATCTGCACATGGAGATGTGCATCAGTTACACAGTTTCAAGCTTTTAGCATGCTGCTAACAGGTCAGTTTTGATGGATGCTTCTATTAAGACTAGCTTCAGAAGGGTTATACTTCATTATACGGTTATACATCACCCCCCTACTCATTCTCTGTTGCTACAATTAAGTATCAGGGATTTTCTCCTTGGGAAAACCAAGAGCATCTTACAGCCACTTGCTTGGCCCCTGATTTAATCCTGCTGTTTTGCGGGGTGGGGGTCAGGTCTGGGGCCAGCCAGGGCTGCCTAGACCTGCTGGTTAGCAAAGAAGATTGATCTTACTCCAAGAAAATGGGTCCCTTTCCTCTGGACCAGGAATGAATGATTTTTCTCGAGACACTCGGGGTGACACAAAGCTCTGGCTGCCTGCGCCATCCCACCATGCAGCACTACAGCCAGCCCCAGCCAGGAAAGCTGCATTCCTAGGAAACCTCCTCTGACCTTCTCCCATTCCCAAGGCCTGAAGCAATTAGCCAAAGAGCTCAAATTACAGACATCAGAAAGCAAGCTATGGGAATCAGAGTAATCTTGTCCCCTCTCACCCATTGCCCCAGGACTAAACCCCATGAAATTAGGACCCAGTGCCAGCATTATTCTCTTTGGGGAAACTTTCTTAGCAGGAGTCAAATCTTGATCCATGTGGAAGTAATTAGGCAGAGAGCAGCTGAACAAGAGAGGATGGAAGAACGCGACCCCAGTGATCCTATGGCACATCTGCCTGTGCAGACACCTTTATACTCAGGTGCACCTAAAACGGGAGAGGTACCTGTGCCAGCTCCCTGCTGCACCTGGCGTCAAACCCCTTTATGGATGAGCTACAGTGGCTGGAGTGACCACCTGGCTTGTGCCAAAGCCAGGAGCCCATGATTAAACACCAGATTAACCCTGCTACCTTGGAGATTCGCTATGCTGTGGGAACAAGGAGCTACAGGGACTGCTTTTACCTGCCTATCACCCATTGGAGATCCAGGAAAGTCAGCTAAAAAGGCAGAGGCCACCTCCTTTTTTAACACTTCACTTGATCCTTATTTGGCAGGGGAAAAGTCCAGTTACTGCTGACTTTTTCAAACTATTTTTACATGTCTCAGGGCTTAGAGTTCTGGTATGTTTGCAAAGTCACTCTTCTCAAATAAGGCAATCAGGCTGCTAACAAACTCACACCCACATTCTCGCACACAGAAAAAGACTGGAGAAGGGGAGAAGGTCCCCCACTGAGCCTTCCTACCCCATCCTGCAGTCCAGCAAGTCATTTATCTGCATTTCTATAAGAAGCAAACACAACAAGCAAAGCTTAGCTTCTCTGATTTCTTATAAAAAAATCATAGGATGGATTATGCTGTGTATACATTTAAATTTAAGGGCCAAACTGCATTTTTATCTGTGCTACTACCCAGTAACCTTAGGAACTGAACACATGAGACGAGGGTTGCTGCCTTTCTGAGTACTCTGTCTTTTTTTGCAATACCTCTAAAGATAACCATGACCTCTTCACACCAGGAAAGACAAGTTTAGATTAGAATCACATAATCATAGAATCATTTAGGTTGGAAAAAGCCCTTAAGATCATGGAGTCTAACTATTAACATATCACTGTAAAGTCCACCACTAAACTCTGTCTTAAAGTGCCACATCTACATCTTTCAAATACCTCCAGGGATGGTGACTCAACCTCTTCCCTGGGCAGCCTGCTCAGACTCTTTGTAACCCTGCCAGTGAAGAAATTGTTCCTAATATTCAATCTAAACCTGCCCTGTTGCAACTTGAGACTGTTTCTTCTTATCACAAGAGACCAGTCGCCTCTCTCCATCCTCCTTTCAGGTAGTTGTAGAGAGCAATAAGGTCCCCCTTGAGCCTCCTTTTCTCCAGATTAAACACCCCCAGGTCACTCCAGACTAAATACCCCAAGGTCACCTCATCAGACTTGCTCTCCAGACCCTTCACCAGCTCCGTCGCCCTTCTCTGGACCCGTTCAGCAACTCAACATCTCTCTTGCAGGAAGGGGCTCAGAATGGAACACAGTATTTGGGGTGCGGTCTCACAAGTGCCGAGTACAGGAAAGTAATTACTTTTCCCTAGTCCTGCTGGCCACACTATTTCTGACATAAGCCAGGATTCTCAAACAATAACAAGAAAACCTTGAATATTTAATGGCCTGGGAAAAGACCACAGACCATGGCAATAAGGATGTCACAGATGGCAGTGTGATAGGAATACATGGGACTACAAGAGAAAAAAAAAGCACCCTTTCTTTACTATTGTGTCCTGCTGCCTAACCAAGACCTTTTGGCTCAGGGTGCTATAGACAAGACATGCGCGTTCTCTCTTTCCTCACAGCTGACCTTGGGCTGATCTATACCACCCAGAACCACTTCTAGCAGAGCCACTCTCCATAGGTTTTTCTATTAACATGGCATGAGGACAGCAGAGGAAGATGAGCAGAGCTGTATTTCATTGCCCAGGACCACTCATCAGGAGAGGTAAGCATCTACACAGAGGGTGAAACAGTGCCTCCAGGGGACAGACCAACAGCCACACTCACCGTATCTCCTATTTTGAGATCCCCACACTTCCTGAGCCCAGGATAGGAGAACCCATCCTGGCATGTGGCAGTGAAGGTCAAGCCAATGTCCTCAGGGCTGTCCCAGACTGTGAGCTCCACCTTGGACCGAATACTCTAGAAACACAACAGGAAAGCAAACTGTCAGGTTCCCAAAGGCCAGTGGGTTTCTTCTGCTTCAGCCTCTTCTCCTGATGTTTCCAGAGAGCGTCTAGGACATCTCTGCACCTATATGAAAAAAATCACCCCTGCATGCACATTGACATTTGGGTTGGGTATAAATGGAGTACCTCTGAGCTAATGGTCAGTCTCGTGCCCACATCTGCACCTCCTCCTCCCCATAAACCAGCCCCTTATTGAAGTGCAAAGCCTGATTCTCCACTGGCAGTCTTCCTGTGACACGTCATATAGCACAAAGAAGCTGTAAAACTGCACTAATTCTGTCCTGCTCTCTTGATTTCATCCAATTGGTCAGAAAAATGTATTTTCCTTCTCAGGAGACAATGCCAAACAAAAACTGCCCTTTCAGATGCATCAGCTGGAAACACCACCATGGGGGGAGGGGGAGGAGTCTCTTTTTTTTTTGCAGAACTTTTCAAAGTGAAAAGCTTTGTCCATCAGAGAGGTTTTGGTATGTTTCTACCCCCTTCCTTCTGCTTCTCATTTCTCCACCCTGCTGCACACACAGACTTTTAAGGTCAAACCAGAATGAAGTTTATAAGTATTAATTCAGAATGACATTGTTTTGTTTAACTCTTCCAAAGGCTGGAACTGATTTTTTTTAGAGTGGTGTCCCAAAACGACAAAGGTTTGCAAAATGGAGCTTTTTGTACAAACACATTTATTTTCCAAAGCCAGCCTGCAGCTCCATCCTTCTCCTCCTTGTCCCCAGCCCTCACCAAAGTGTCCGGATTAAGGAAAAGTGCTAGTTCAGACCTCTTGCCAGTGCATGAGACAACAAACGCAGAGTTCACATGCCAGCAAAGACTTAATGCTTTTGGAAAGAGAAAGGAAATAGATGAGTTTTCGCTAGGTGAATGTAAACAGCCTTTGAGGAAAGCAAGGAATAATTTCCCATCTCTCTGCTGTAATGGAGGAGCCACCATGGGGTGGCAATTTGGACCACACAGAACATCCACTGCCTGTGGGCTGAATGCTGTGCATGCCAGTAAAGCTGAGCATATTGCTCTGCCCAAAATTATCACATAGAAATTAGCTGTCACACTGATGCACTTTCCCAACTTCTTGCCCAGAGTATCTAATCTAGGCAGAAGACAGGACACAAGGCCAAGGTTTTTTTCTCTCTGTTTTCTGGAGGATGAGGAGGAGATGACATGAAGAAGAAGAGATGGGGGAAAGGGATCTTAGGGGTAACATAAGCCCTAAGCAAGTCTGATGTATGCATTGGTGGAGGCAAGCAGATGAGATTGGACCAGAGATGGCCAAAGCACCAAAGTGGAGAGGCTGAGCCCAGGAGGGGAGAGCCTGAGCCCAGGCCCAGAGCACCAGCCACTGCCACCCAGATGAATCACTGAATGGTTTGGGTTGAGAATGATAGAATAATTTTTGGTTGAAAAGAAGATGGTCCCCGTCGCATGTGGAAAGTTTCTCCAGGCCCAGTTCCCTTTCCATAAGGAATATAAAAAGGTTCACTCCCACTTGAGAAACAGAACTTTTAACCTTCTCCCTCAGTGAGAATTCCTCCTTCATTTCAGGAAGGAAACAAAGCTACCAAGATGAGACAGGCTTGACGGTACCAGGTTTCGTGCAGCCCCAGGCTGCCCACAGCACAGACAGGAGCTGCCAGCTCCCAGCAGCGTGTCCAGGGGTCCAGCCCACACCCACCCAGCTGAACAGGCAAGAAACCAGCCCCAGTTTCAGCAGCAGCAGGTCATCCCACACAGCTCCTTTTTCGGGGCACTTTGGTCTCAACATCCTAGTGGTTCCCAACCAGCTGCACTGGAAAGCTCGCAGGCAAAGGAGGGAGTAGGGGTGGGGCCATCAGATCCCTGGCAGTTTTCATCAGCTTACATCTATCTGCAAAGGCTTAAGGGGTGATGAAATGGAGGTACAGATGCATGTAACAGCTGGAAAACTGAGGCTAAGTTAGGTTTTCATGCAATAGCACTGAGACCATATGCAAACTCAGTGTGGAGTGAATGTTCATTTCTTTCTCCCTAGCAAAGCATCTTAGTCACAAAATCCTCCTTCCTCAAGGGAACAAACTGAGACAACTGGGCTTTTGTTTTGCAGGCTCTCCAAGGCCTCATTAGCAGTGTTAGCTGCTTATTGCCTTTCCTTAGAGGGTGCAGCTTTGGGAAGCATCCTTCCCAAGGGCACAAACAAACGCTGCTTTAACTGCAGGGAGATGCAGGGGAAGGAAAAATGAATGTTACAGGTCACACAAAGCATAGCACAATCCTACATCACCTCTGCATATGTAAACTCCTCCAAAGAAGTAGTTCCTCACTCCCTTGTTGATGAACACAGTACCAAGAAGAAGAACTTACAGCCATCAAAAACTGAAGAACTTTACCTGGAGGCTGATACATTACGAGGTCAGATCTCCAGGCCCTGCACCAAAACAGCAATATCCTTCCAGAAGCATGAAGAGCTGACCCATAAGTATTAAGGGAGAAGTCAACAGAAATGTCAACAACTACAAAAAAAAAATGTGCAATTTAGCTGCTTCCAATTGAGCTACTCCTCTAATTTCCATGGAGATGGACAGTATCAAGTCAGCAGTACAACTGCAGGTCCTTTGCTGTCTTCCATAGGACCCACTGCAGCATGCCAGGCTGCACTGGCAATGCCACATAGGCAGGGCTTGTTTAGGACCCAAGAGAGATGGTGATGCTCATGGTTTGCTGAGAACCAATTTGTGCTGCACGGAGACCAACAAAAGGATGTGACCTTAGCTGGAGCCTGGTCACATCCTCAGGAGGCCTCTGAACATCAGATAGCAAAGAAATAATCTATTTTACCTATTGGTAGGGTGCTTAGAGAGAATTGTTTTAGATCAGGACTGTATTTTGAGGGTAATTCTGCACACAAGAGATGTGGGGTGAAATCTCCGCTGTGCTGCAGGCTCCCTTGGGTATCCCCTGCTCCTTCTGCACCTCACACACCTTGTTTCCATCCCAAGGGTGGATGCCCCAGCTTCAGCAGTGTGCAAAGCACTGTGGAGGCAGGTGGCCAAGCCGGGTGGAACACGCTGGGGAGAGGCAAGCCAGCAGAGCTCTTGGCACTTCACATAGCAGCAGCTGTGGTATTAAATGCACTTACGTTGTAGGCCTTGACGATCAGCTCGATGATGTTCTTGGAGTCTTTGTGCAAGATCTCCACTGTTGTCCCAGGAATCAAGGCAGTGAAGTTCTTGGGGAAAAAAAATAAAATAATTAAAGAAAATGCAGAGACGCAGAGAGTAAAGCAGAGGGTGAGGAGGGACAAACCCCATGTCAGGAATACCGGCCGCACACCCTGCCCCATTGTCTGGTGGCGTACACAGTATGGGTTGGCTCCCGTTAACATGGAGCTTTTGAAAGCAAAGCATATCTAATGCCACACATCAGACAGTGAACAAAGCTCACAGCCATGGGACAGTGTCTAACAGACGTGCATCTGCTGCCAGAGGAGGCAAGACCCAGCAGCTGTGCACCCTGGAGAGCCGGCACCATGGGCAGGGAGGTGCTGCTGTCCCTGGAGAGGGGGTGGAGAATGAGCTCAGCCCTCCTGCCCTTCGCTCTCCTGCTCTCAGCAGCATCTTGACCATAGCAACTCGGCTGCTTGTTGATTTAGCTCGAGCCTCGAGAGCCGAAGCAGAGGTTTCCAAAAGCAACCCCACCTCAAATACCTCCCCTGCACCCGTGTTAGAAAGAAACCCCATAGGGCAGCGCCAGACACAGGCTCACATCACCTCCTCCTTTCAGAGGGAAGAGCAGGGATGGTGAGGGAAGTTCAAGCTGTATGTGGCATGTCAGGGCCCTGGACTCTGTGATGGAAAAACACAGCTGGGCAGGGACTCTGCACGAGATTAGGTAATGGGATTAAGTCACTGCAGAATGGGCTGAACAGGTCTCTGCTTTCTCGCATGCTGCATGGCTGGCAGCCATCTGAACATCAGGATTAAGCTGGAGTCTATTTTAGGTTTTCACATGCTCACTAACATATATATCTTTTTGCTCTAAGAAGCTTTAGTGCTTTTTGCTGGAAGGACTGTGGGGATAGACAGAGGGCTGAGCCTTGCCTGCCTGCATCTGCCTGCCTCTGCCAGCCCTGCGGGCAGTATGTGGCCATGCACACATGTATTTGCAGCTGCACACATCTGTGCTTGTGGCTGCATACACACAAGCTTGCGGCTGCATCTGCTCCACAGTGCCAGGCAGGAAGATGCTTCCAAGAGGCTTTTAAATCCACCCCCAGCCCTGGCAGCTCAGTAGCACTTACCTTGTACAGGATGTAATGACTTTTTGTAACAGCGAAAATCAGGTGGATGTTGTTTTCAGCAAGTTTCTCCCCAAGAAGTGCCAGGGAAGGATAATCCTAGGTGCATAAAAAGGGCAGGAAAACTGATGGGTAACACAGAAACAAAGACTAATGTCATTGCTTTTCAACAGCAAAATTAATTCCAGACACATGGCATGTTTCACTGTGGGATGAAGTCCCTGATGTACCATCACGATTTCAACTAAAGTAGCAGAAATTCTGTCACCTCTTAGATATTTCTGCTTCACCCTTCAGTAGAATATATGACTGACAACACCATCAGCTGGATTTCTTTATTTCCTCTTTCTGCTTTGCCATCAGCAGACTCACATTTGTAATAAACTGGCTGCTATCTTCATCAAGGGATGCTATCTTGCATCAAGGGATGCAAGGCAGAGATCTAGGACTGCATTAAGCAGAAATGTACGATTTTTCTCCCGAAGTGGAAACATCCATTGCTTGCTCTTTCTGCATACTGGAACCATAAAGAGATTACAATAAGCTCTTTAATTCTTCAGACTTCCCTGACAGAGAGGGTGGCAGGAAGATATTGTTCTAGCTACACACAAGCAACAAAATAATGAACCAGGACTCAGTTTTGAGTGACCAGCTTGAGTTTAAAACCCCCAGCTGCTTTTCAGGTGCCTTCCTCAGGGAAAACCACCTAATTTCCTTGCAGACTGGAGGGCTGATTGGCAGCCTCCAAGACTCAAAAATGGCAACACTAAGGCAGCATCCCCATGCCAGCTTGGCAGCTTCAACTCCGTGTCAGTTTGGCAAGTGTGCTCCCTTATGTATGCACTTGCTAGGATTGCACAGGTGGGTGCAAAGGGGATTCTCATGGAGCCTAGCCTTTGGCCATAATACAGCCATTCAAAACACACCTCCCCTTAGAGGGTGACAGCTATCCAGAAACAAAAATTGTAATTAGTGCTTGTGATCTGCTGAGTAAAGGGCCACTCTGAAGAAGGATGTGATAATAAGGCAGGAGGCAACTACTCTTTCATCCTGGAAGTGTTCTCCATTGAGTTTAAATGAAAACCAAGAAAGGCTATTTTGCCTATTTGTTACCAAGACCTATGTTAGGGAGAAGCTGAGAGTCCACTGGGCATCTTAGAAAAGGGATGTCATTTTTTTGTTTCCTTTATGCTTTGTAGGCAAAATCTGATGCTCTTCCGAGTTACTTTTCCCTTCCTTGCAATAAGCCCTGGAGGAACTCGGTAAGCTCTTAACTCACTTTTGAGTATCACAGAAGCATTCACTGTGGGGGATGCCCAAGGGGAACAGCAAATTTTATCTGCAAATTGCAGAAACAGGTGAAACCATGCTGGTCAGGCACTATGTTTGCCAGAAGCTGCAGGAGTCAGGGGTGGCTGGTCTCTAGAGAGGTCCACCAACACCTCAAGGTCTCCAAGGGTTGGACCACATGTCCCTCCTCACCAGCTGGCTGGATGCACTGTACTCATTGGCTTCATTCAGGTGGCACTGGCCATCATGGGGCTGCACCAGCCCCCCCAGCTTCCCATCCAGGGCTATGTGGGGCACATCATCTGTTGTGAAGACCAGCAGGTGAGACGCCTCCTTACGCCAGCCAATCTTCTCCTGCGGGAAAACAAAGCCATAAGACAGTTGGTCTGCCCTGCCAAACCCACATCTCACCTCTTGCCCCACACATGGTCCCAGCCAGCAGCAGACCCATTAGTACTAATTAGAAGAGTACCATGCTCCTGTCCACCCAACCCTGGTAAGAAAACAAAATGTCAGGGGCCCAGTGAGCATTTCCCAGCATCTCCTTCCAGGACACTTAAAAAGGCATGAGGTCTTATGCAGACTGTCCACCATACCTTCTCTACCCAGATCCAAGAATAAGAATTTCAGCTGCTTTTATAGCCAAAGAAGACCTGCCAGCTTCCTCCACACACATTTAATTTGACCTTGTTTCCTCGGTTCTGTGAAGCAGCCAAGGCAACAGCAAGAACTGCAATACCCCCACTCAACATTTTCATTACCACCCGCTCTTAAAGGCAGTTTCTGAGCTGTGACGCACAAAGTAGGCTCCTGCCCAAGAGGATTGGCTTTGTTGCAACCACACACATGCACAGGCACTTTGCTCTGGTCCCTTTCTGCACACATCTTCTGGAAGCCATGGTGTCTCCAAACCTCCTGCCTTTGTTGTGCACTATTTCACTTGCCCCAAACAGCTCAATCTCCCCTACACTACAGCCCAGAAGAACAGGGACACACACAGCTGTAGCACAGTGCAGCAGCAGGACCTTTGGCAGTGGCTGACTGCACTAATCCAAGCACAACTGCCCCCCACAGCTCTGCTGTGACCAACTTCTGCCTGTTTAAAAACACCCTAATTCTAAGCCACGCTCTAGCGGTCCCTATGAAAGCACCGAGATGTTAAAGACAGCACAAGGACCAGATATTATCACCATTTTTGCATGGAAAGAGATGCAGGGACAGATTTTTTCCAAGTAAAGGAATAAGATTTAGATATTAAACATTTCTGTCCCATGGAGCTTCCGCAGGTTTCCAGCTTTGCATTGGCCTGAGAAGAAGATCTGTACCTACAACAGCACACTGAAGCAGTTTGTTGCAATGGAATTGAAGGAAACAGAGAAGCACAAAGGAAATTTTTGGAAACCATAGCACTGCAGTACACTCCCCTGTTCTCTCTGGCTGCTCTTGCTGCCAGCTCCTTGCCAAGCCAGGCAGGCCAAGGTTGGTTCCTGCCATGGCAGAGACCAGAGCCAGAGAGCCCAATCTCCCACAGGTTCCTGTTGGGCTGGCTACCCTACCCATCTGCCAGCGAAGATGCAGCCCCAGACCTTCCCTCCGCACATACATCCAGCATTCCCCTCCCTCCAGCCTCCAACTCAGAGCAACACAGCACAAATCTCTTGCGAATGCATAGGGGAAAATCTGGTAAAAGCTTATGGATGGGAATGCAGCACAGATGAATATAACCAACTCCTGCAGAGCTTACTGCTCAGCTTATTTAGCAGAATCTGAACTCTGCCTTGTTTTACAGTAAGATACTAGCCTATGGGCTGCCATAGCCCACTTGTAAAGATACTTCCTATGGAAAGAATTGACGTGGGCATGGCAAGAGGGCAGAGCAGACAGAAGGGTGCGGAATCACAGCCGCCAGTAAGATTTTCGCCTGCAAATGTGAGTCATAGCCCAAAGCCTGTTGATCTTTCCAACAAATATAAAACTCTTGCTTCAAGGACACTATTCCAGAGTAGATTTATTTTTCCTCTCTAATGCAGAAGGCATTTTTATTTTAATGGCATTTTAAAGACTCACACAACACACATAGCCCATAGGAAGAAATCTTTGGCAACACATATCCTTTGCCGTATACCAGCACACTACAGTCCAGCTCAGTGTGGAATGAGGACTTTTTTGTTCTGGGAAGCAGAAGTCATTCTACTGAAGTGATCCCACAGGATAAAAGGCAAAATCTTCACCCCCAAATGTAATTTCTTAAGAATTCACCCAAAGGTTATTACAGCTTTCACAATACAAGAGGCAGTTCTCGGTCTACTCAGCCACCAGCATATTGAAAGCTGGTTTGTTTCTTTTTTTAATGATCCAGGCCAAGAAACTCCCAAAGAGATTAAAAGGATTAACCTGCGTTTCATTTCCTTAGAAATGCACTATGCACAAAGAAAACGAGCTGCACTGAAGCAGCAGCTTTGAAGCCACTTCAGGTGTGATGCTGCTGTTCGCCTGCCTGCTGAAGCCCACCTTGTAATCACGGACAGACAAACTCTCTGTGCCTCCAACTCACGGTTTCGTATGTAAACAACATCAAAACAACTTTGGTTGCTCAGTTCAGCAACTCAGCTTCCAAAAAGGAACAAGCTCCCACAGTTCCAGTGCCAATATCCGGGCACTGAGAACATTTGATGGCTTGAAGCATCAGAATAGGGTGTCTCAGGTGGGGTGGCCAAGTTAGTGTCAATGCCACACTGAAAGAGCTCAAGACCTAAGGAAAAAGTGCCTGGAGAAGCCAGCATGCCAAGGAGCTTCCACATCTCACTCTGCCTCCATCAGCAGCTTCCAGGCGTTGGAAAATACAGCTCTTCAGCATGCGGTTTCCACTGTGAAACCCAGAGCAGCACACTGCTCTGCTTAAAACAAATAACCAAAGAGACTTCCATTTATTTTTACTGGACTGGGATTGTTGAACAAAAATCCCTGCACTGACATCTGCCCTCTCATCTGGTTTTTGATCCTTGTGGGATATAAAGGATTTTGAAAGCAGTGGTGGGACCTGACCCAAAGCAGAGTGAGGCGAGAAGACATGTCTCTGCAGGGCTGGGCATGCTACAAATCCTGCCCCTACTCCTACAACCAGCTGCAGTTGCCTCCTGTACCCCAAAAGACCAGCTTCTCACTTAGAGCCAAGAGCAACTGGCAGAACTGGCACAGCAGTCTCAGCCCAGCCCTCTAAATCATTTTGAAAAGGCTGCAAAACCCTGCACCAGTATTTCCAAGCCTGACATAAATAGCTAAATTTAGGCTTTGGGTGCTGAGTAAAAACAGCTCAATTGCCAAGACATCAACTGCCAGAAGACCCCCTTGTATTCATCAGTATGTGTAAAACCCCACCTCTTTCTCAGGTGCAGACCTTTTTGGAAGGAAGAAACAGACAGAGGTACAAGACAAGTATGCCTTAGAGATTAAAGGCCAAAACCTTCTTCGTCTGGCATAGCTCTGAAAGACACTTCTGTGTCTCACAGATGTCTTGGCCATCTCCATGTACCAGACTAGCAAGCAACAATTAAATTTATTTCAAAAGACACTTTATTTTCTAATACAGCATTGTCTCCTTGCTGCATCTTACTATGTAAGATCTGAAACTTATACATACCATTAAGCCATATGATGCTTGCACTTAAAAAAATGGCAGAGGACACCGAAATATCAGAAATGGAAAATGTAATTACAGAAGGTTGATTAATATTCATGGCTTACCATTTTAGCATCAGGATAAAGGCTTATTGTCTCTGGCTCTTCATTGCCTCCAGAATAACATTTAACATATCTTCATCTTTCAGAAACAGGCCAAGCCTTGGGCTTGCTTGTTAGTCTGTATTAGCTGTACAAACTTTCCCCACTCCTTGGGTTGAAAACCAGGCCAAAAAAATTATTTGATCATTACAGAGCTCTTAGCTCATGCAGAAGAAATGCTTTATATGAATTACAATATGTAAATACCTAGTCAACAGAGTAGGTATTGTTTCTGACATCTCACTGCCTGAAGGGGTGGAGAAGACCACACTTGGACACTGTGGCTTGGAAACAGCAAGACTCTGGAATGCCATGGCCAGCTTTCCCTGGGATGTCCCCCTTGATGCCATGTACTCTGCTGCTGAACATAAAGTACTTCATGGTCACCACCCTCCTTTGCTCTGAAGGCAGGGCACTTCCTAAGGTTGCAACTGCCCTAAATCTTGGGATCTGAAGATGATAGAGAGGGTGAAAGCTGGAAGAAGCTTGGACATGCAGTGAGATGCAATGGGGTGCCACAGTAGTGATGAAGAAACGCACCTCAGAACTCACCAAGATATCTGTATGCTGCTGTCCCTGCATCAGGGGAAAACAGTTCCTGACTTACTAGAAACTACTGTCTGTGCAGCGCTTAGTCACTATGATGCTTCCTTAATCACCACTGGATGCAAAGATCACCCTCATTGGGAAGCAACATTTCACTGCTACCCCAGATGTCTGCCACCTTCATCGCCTTGATGGTGCTGAGCCCCACCACAACCCACATCTGCAGACCAGTCTAGGCCATTTCGAGGGAAATAAACCACTAAGTCCCCATTTTGGCTATGGAGCTTAGGAGGTCAATCAGCTGACCTGAAATTTTGGCTGTCCTAAGTCTGGATGGACAGAGCCTTTGTTGCTCACGCCTGTGATTAACAGGCAGCTGCTCCACCCTTAGCAAGGGGCTGCCAAGGCAGCACAAATCATGACGCAGCCATTTCTCCTGCCTTGCACACTGGTCCCATGGACTTTCTTTCCCACACCCAAGCTCCAATAATTAATTAACTGCCACAGCTGCACAAATTCCTCTGTCATCACCTGCCACATCATGCCAAGAACCATGCAAGCATGCACACTCACCTCTGCTCACCCTTCCTAGAGGGCATCCTGAATTTAGATGGTGCGTGCATCTAAATTCATCTTCTGGATTTAGTAGGGACCAGGCTGTGCACTCAGAAATGACAGTCGAAGATTTTGGTCCTTACCAACAGTTTAAGATGGCACAAAAGTGTAGAAATCATCTTGCAAGTCTCCTGTCTTCTACCACCACCTCTAAAATGAGCCCTCATGATAGACACCACAGTATTTTTGCACCATAGGACAATGTTGTCCCATTTTTGCAATAACATGGAGGGAGGAATGACAAAATCTACACAGTGGGTGGCACAACTGAGTCACCATCCTGAGATGTCTCTGCTATGACTATGAGAGCCATCTCTGCAAAACTGAGAAGCACATTATGCCCAGAGTATTGGGAGAAGTACTGTAGTTGTGCCAACAACAATATTGATGCCAGGCTGGGAGACGTAAGTTGACTATTGGGTGGCATTAGATCCAGTGGGGCAGGTTAAGTCCTGCCGAAAGCATGAAACATAAATGAAGCCAACCAAGGTAAGGGAAAATCTGTTTTCCCACAAGCCTGCATCCTACCACTCCTGTAGACGATGCTTATCTCCTGGATCCCAAAATCCAGACCCAGAAGAAAACACAGCTAACAAAAGGACTACGCAAGGTGGCATGAAACAAAACCCAAACTTGACTGTAGTCAAGAAGGAAAAAAAGCAACCAGAGCCATCCTTGCCAAGCAGGGATGCTCAGCCACACAGTGAAGGGAAGCAAACTCTTCCATTCCTGATGCACAAAGGGATAGAGAACAACCCATCTACTTGTTCCAGAAAGATCTTCAAGCAAACATTTAAAAAAATCCTAAGGATGTGGCTACCATGGCACGAAGCTGATGAACTCTGTCTTTACTGCTAACAGCTCCAGTTTTGCTGACAAAGAGGGAGAGCAGGCTATCAGCGCCCGGAGGTGGGATCATCCTGCCCCACACACAAAAGGGGCAGGTATGAGCAGTAGAAACCAGCTCCAACCCTCAACATGAGTCAACCACTGCAACATCTGTTTGGCATGAGGTTCAGAAACGCATTGAGCTGACACACAGTGCTGCTGCACACAAGTATACATGAATCTGAAAGGATTTCAGCCCGAGTGCGCAAGGATCAGTGCCCACAAGTTTAACCATGTGGTGAAATCTCAGCCCTAAGTTTGCATTGGCAAAAGCTCCATTTTTACCCACTTAAAGTAGAAAAAAATATTAACCATTTTTTCTTTGCCTGTTCATGTACAAAAGAGAATGAAAACGATAGCCTCTACTTTTCAAGGTATTTTATTGGGTATTGCAAGAAAAATTTAGTAGTTACTTCCAAGAAATGGCATACTGAAGCTCTGCCCAGGGAAAAGGACATACCAGAAGAAACTCCCTTCTCTTTTGCCTTGTTTAAACCCACAGAAATCAGAGCAACTCACCTTGCACACAGCAGCCTGCAAAATTGCATCAAAACCACCCTCTGGAGCATCTCGGTTGCGGGAAACCTTCTGTTTCTGAACTTCTTCATTGAAGCGGTCAACTTTATCCGTTAGGGACAGGAGGTGGCGGAAGCCAAAGGATGGGACGCAACTGGGGAACAGCTTGTAACTGCAGGAGGAACAGAGGAGTGGTCAGCTGGGAGGAACCACACCAGCAGCTAAGAGCTGCAGAAGCTCTCGGCTCTACCAGGTTGGTCACCTGGTCTGAGGGATGAAGTAGTTCCCAAGGCTCCATGTTTTGGACACTTTTATTTCTGGTTATTTATCTACAAACCCCTACAGCAGAGACACATGTGTTTGTTCATTTATTTGTTTGTTCGTTTTTCCCAGGATCTTTAAGAAGCTGAAGTTCCCAATGATCTCAAGATCAAACAACTCTCTCCATGTAAGGTGCTGAGCAGAGACACCAAGCACCAGCCTGCCCTGGGCCATGACGCTTTGCTGTTTCAGCACCCATAAAGCAGTTTTCGCACTAGGAATTCACAGAGCAGGATACAGAAGATGTGTTTTGGCAGAGCCACCCTCCCCCGTAACCCAGGAGGGTCGTGTGAGCTATGCCTCACGTCAGCAGAACCGGTGAACTGGTGCCAAAGGGCACCACACAAAAGCATTGCTGCCAAGAGCTACTTTCCCCCTATTTTTCAATATGCATTTCACTTTGTTATCCAGTTTTCTTGGCAATACATGCCACTTACTGCACATCACCAGGCACCTTGCAATTGCCCAAAATAAGTTGCATTAATAACTAACATTAACTCATGCATCCTCCCACTCTCACTGTGAGCCGATGAGCAAACATCATCTTCACTTTCCAGAGTGTTGCTGAAGCAGAAAGGTAGGAGGGGCACCCTAAGGCAAAGAAACACCTTAGCAGCTTACCGAGAAAACTTCCTTTTTCCATACAGAACTATCAGGAGGCAGCTTTGGTGCTCACCACATGGTCAGGAGAGCTCAGCAGAGCAGCTCCCATGGTGTGGGAAATTAGTGAAGGAAAGAGGGAGACAAGGGTTAAGAAAATGTGTTTAAAAAGGAGTTGGGCTGGCACTAATTCACTCTTATCTTCAAAGATAAAGCCTGGAGAACAATTAAAGGCCTCTGCTGACACATGACCCACTATGGGTAAGTTGTAAAAGGCATTTTGCACAAAGGAGTATTTAAAATTTACCACCACTGGGAACTCAAATCCCTCACAAGGGACCCCGCACAGCTATGCACACACTTAACCACCAGGCAGGTTCCACTGCCCTGGGCCCAGCTGGCAATTAGAGCCACGCCTTGTGATCAGCACCTTGTTCAGACTTGCATCCTGCTTGCACCTAGGGCCAAGGCAAGGAGTTTGCAATGTCTGAAACCTTTGCACTGCAGGGTCTCAGCAAGCAGCCCTTAACACATATGATATATCTGGGTGCTTGCTTTGCCAGAGCCCTTGTACAGAAAGAAAACACTGACATACTACTGGGTTCCATCTACCATGAAGATGTATCACTTAATCCTTTTTTCTTTGTTTTACACCCCAGGTTTGCAGGCAGAAGCTGCAGGCAGCACCAAGACAGACAATGAATATCCAAGTGACTAAGCACAGGGATGCAGCAGTGTGGGAGGGTTATCTCAGGCTGTAACCTTCACAGGGTGTATCACAAATAGATGGGCAATTAGGTCTTCAGTCTAACACTGTGCTGTCCTTATCTTTTTAAACTCAGTATTTGTTTCCTTTGTATTATCTCTTCTCAGTGATACTGTGGCTGTAAGAGGCCATGTCCTAGCTCCCCGGGAGGTCCCAGCTGGGATGCTGAGCCAGCAGCAGGGGCAAGCAGCAAGCTGGGGTAGATGGAGGAAGCACAAGGGATCTCAGCCAGACCTGCAGGACAGCCGTTACTGTGAGGAGGAGGAGGGAGCCTGGACAGCGGGCAAAAAACACCCACTGCAGCTCATGTTTATTTACAGCTTTTCTTAGATCTGAGCAGGCCACTGGACAAAGTCTGCTTTGACACTAGAGACAGCTGCAAAAAAACCACACCTGACAACCCACCTCACCACCACATTAGCCAGTCACCCTGCTTCCAGTGCAGGCAGGGGATGGTGACGCCACCAGAGAACAATGGGGAGTCCGCATCCCTGGACTGGGTGAAGAGGAGACAGACGGCAACAGGAACAGGGCACCCATCAGAAAAGCTACACTGGGCAATCCTGTCTAAATGGTTTCCCAAGATTTGGTTGGCTCAGTGTAACCCATAAGCAGAAAAGCAACCAACTGGGTAAAACCAAAATAACATGCAACTAGCCTGATCACAGTGGGAAAAGCTCAGGCGACAACTCTGGATGCCCCTGATGAAAAAACATTGGCAGTTTCAGGCAGGCCTTGCTGCAGAGTCATCTAGCTCCATCCTCTTCTTCTCTCTCACCACTCCCCTCCTCCATGTGTCATTCTATTTCACTCAGCAAAAGCCATGCCACTTCAATTAAATCATACACCAGCAAAACACAGTGAAACTCAGCCCTCAGCCCATGGTGGCAAGTCACCTCCTTGGCTCAGTCAACAGACACTTTTGTCTATGCTTCATGGCCAAAGCATGAATTTTCAGTGTTAAAAATCCATTTGACTTTCCTCTCTCAACAGAACTGGTGAAAAGAGAATACAGATAATTTTGTTTGGTCAATAGTCAATGTGCAATGAGATGCCAAATGCTCGGTCCATGTCAAGTTAGCCCAGAAACTCATAGCTGATGCAAGCTCTCTTTATCTGCCTTTCATACAGAAAACTAAAAGGATGCATGTTCACAGAACTTGGCATCGATTCCTGTAGTGATCTGATAAGGTAAGTAACCACAAATGGCTCAAATAAAGGCGCTAACTTTACTGTCCTTACATAACTAGAAAGCACCCTAGTGGTGAATGAAGCGTAGATAGAGACCACAAAGGTAAATGCCAACAGTGACATTCTGCCAGGAGGGCACTTGCTGCTATATCCATCCTTTCATGCTAACTTCTAAACCCATCTGAGCCTGGACACCTTCCACTACACCCAGTTTCACTCTATCATAATCCCCAATTCAATGGACTTGATCCTGATTCTGGTGGTTAAAAGGCAAAGAGACTCTTGCGAAGACACTAAAAAGCAGAAGAAAACAAAAAAAGGGAGGAGGCACTGATATCATGCAAAGCAAACCACATCATTTGTGTCTTTTGCAACTGCCAGTCTGCTTTCCTTCCACAGCAATAAAGGTGAAAAAAAGTGCCTGACATCTTCAAAATGCTTTACAAGAACGCATTTATCAGTACTACAGTCACAAATCTCAGTTTCTCCAAACACTTCTGTTGGGAAAAACATACATTGCTTTAGACCGCTTATCTGTAAAATGGAGACAAAGAGCTTAATTGATTTACTCAAGGCCAAATTATGACTCAGAGCTAGGACCAGAAATCAAGAATTTCTGGCTCTTCTTCCTTTTTCTTAAAGCCTGTAAAAAAGCCTGCCATGCCTGCATCCTCTTCAGGTATGTAAAAATAGCTTCAGGCTCCTCACACAACAGTTTCCCATCTCTACATGCAGAGACTTCCCAACAGCCGCTGCAAAACTGAAAGCTGTCCCATTTTGAATCAGTCCGGAGCATCACAATGACAGCCATGGCTAATCAGCATTCCCAAAGCTAGGGCTTAAGTGTGGCTCATTATTTAAACCAAGAATGGGAAGAGAAGACTGCAGCCGGGCTCTGTGCAAACACAGGGCTTTGTCCCTTCAAGGGTACACCTACCACTTACCCAATGCAGGGGTTGTTTTGGTATCTTGGTGCTGTGTAGGAGAAAGGAGAAATATTTTTGTCCACGAAAGAGCCAAACCCCAGCCGAAAATTGCTAGTGAGCTTTCGCATCTCTTCAGCCAGCTTTGTCCCCAGATTGCGAATATTATCTAGGTCATCGTTCATTGACAGGGAGAGATCCATCAGGTAGTAGAGGTCCACGGGATAGTCCTCAACTTGCCGAACCTGAACACGGAAGGAGGTCTTGTCACCTGCGTACGCACAAGAGTTGAGTGCAGTGAAAAGGAAACTCCTAGCACACATAAAAAACAGACCACATGCTTTCTCCCCCTCCCCTTCAAAGCAGGTAGATTACTTGCAAAAGAAGAGGCTGAGGGGAATAAGCTTTTCCAAATCCATCCTTTAGGAGACTATCAGGAAAGCAGGTAATGACTATGGGTCCTCTTAAGCTACGTAGTGTGCTAGCTGGCAAGAAAAAGACACATTTATGAAGTGCGTGTCTCTATTTTACTTTGGAGATACGGGAAAGGGCCTTTCCATCCCAGTTGTGAGAACACCTAAGGTGAGGGACACATGAAAAATGCTGCTGCCCCTGACTGCGTACAGGCCAGAGGAGTTTTCCTATGAAACTGTAAAGAAAAGCAAGCAATGTGAACCTCAAATGGATGTTTCAGGGACTACTGGAAGAAGGACGTTGCAAACGCTTACTTGGTTATGTCCTCAAAGCAAACCAGGAGCAGTCCAAGCAGTCCTGCACAAAAGAGAGAAGGAAGTGGAGCAGGAGAAGGAAGAGGGTCAGGAGAAAACAGCTAGCGTGAGATGAATACGAGATGTCATCTAAGCAGGGAAGTAAAGTTAAAGCAGACACAGAAGAAAGCTTTGAAAAGGACCTTACCCAAAAAAACTATCTGTGCCAACATGATTCTAGAGAAAGCAGAGCAAAAGGGAAGTGAACTGGAAAAAGAAGGTTGTTAGCATCACCTGGTGAAGCACTGAGGCAGACATGAAGCTTCCTGAAGTAATGAACACAAGGGAAGGAGCAGACAGGGCTGAGTCACAGGCTGCACAAATATGGAGAAAAGCAGAAGAAAGCCTTCCCCTGTGCCAAACTGCTTTCACCAGAGATGCCCTCCAGAAGAGGTGCTGTGAGGGCAGGACCCTGCTGGCACTGCCCACATCTCGGAAAAAGTGAAGTGGCTTCAAAGTGAACTCAACTTCCCACCAGATGGGCCCTACTGGAGCCAGAGAGAAGGTGGCAAATATTTGCCTTATGCTTTGCTGACAGAGAGGTCTTAACGGAAACTACAGACATAGCGCCCTCAACCCCCAGGCTGATTTTGAAACCCCATGACCCCAGGTGCCACCACAAATCCTTTTCCAGCTAAGTGGGGTCTCAGACCCAGACAACTGGATCCTCTCAAGACCAAGCTCCCACTCCTGCCCATCCCTCCCAGCTCCTCATGGCCAGGGCTGAACTTCAGGCACTGGCAGGTTCTGTAAAACACTTGTGACTTCCCTTCTTCTTACCCAGAAATAAAATGCACATATTTTAGTATTGTGAAAGCATTTCCCTAACCATTTTATTGTTCTCATTGTGCGCAGCAGCACAGCTGCTTCCACTTACTTCCAGCCTAACAACATGCAACAGCAGCAGCATCTCAAAACTGCCGTGCTGGCAAGACATGGTGTGAGAGGCTTTTCAGTCCTGCAGAGAGGAGCCCTGGCACCTGGGGTCATGCTGTGCTGAGCTGCACGCAGGGCCAATGCATGCCCAGCACACCTGCTCGGAGAAGGAGCCAGGGTCCCAGCTCCCTGGGGCATGTGTCAGAGCCTGCCTCCTTTGCAGAGCTATGAAGGGTTTAGGTATGGATGTGCTCTTTGTTCCACCCCTTCTCTGTGCATCTCAGCCAGCTCAGTGCTGGGTATCAGAGGAGTCAGCTACAGCACCTAAACCAAGACCTCCCCTCTAATGATTTCCCAGCACATTTAGATCGAGGGTACTTCCAAGCCAGGTCTTCTTTCCTTATAGATAATTGCCCCCCTCTGAAGCCTGACCCAATACCACCCTACAAAGGCAGGGCTGTGAGAGACACCATGTACAAACGTGCACACATAGGTATTGCCCAGAAATCAGCTGCAGGAAGCAGGAAACTCTTGCCATCAATATTCCTCCTTATTCTTCCTGGCTTTCTTTTCTGACAGGAGCAGGACTTTCCTGGCACAGCACTGAGGTGCGGTATGCAACAGGATGCAACTCAGCCCTGACCCTACAGCAAGCAAAGCTATCAGGGAGGCTCAACCAAATCAGATGGGCCTGATGCTATACCAGGCATGCATTTGTAGGGGAGCAAAGAAGATCATAATTTATATAGTGCCAAACCTGCTTGCACTGAGTGCAGGGTAATATACAGTGATTGTAAGCATGACTTTAATTCAGCGCTGCAAAGAATGTGTTTAACCCTGGGAAAATTCATTATTATTTCCTAGTCTATTTTTTTCATTACCACATATTGTTCCCACCGGAATACCCAACCCTTTCAGAAAAAGAAGAGGTGTCCTTCTGCACTTCCCAACATTTCTGTTTCCAAAACACGCTCTTCATGAGCAGGTCCTAAGATGGGAATTCCTGTGGCAGAAAGGGTACTTGGGAAGCTCTGACCAAACTTCTTAATAGTTACGAATTCATCAGTCCCTGAGAAGCACCAAAACTAACAGGACCCTAGGCCTGGTTCGTCTTTCATTCCTATCTGTGCAAATCAATTAACTCACAGAAAATATTGCTAATGTATGCAGATGTAAATGCTACAGAATTTATTATTCTCTGTGCACAGTATTACTCTCACACTTCTAGGGATAATCCAGCCCTCTCCTTCCCCACATACTGTTACCACTATCCTCTCCTTAGGGCTTTTACTTAAAAGTTTTAATGTCAAAACTGAATTCAGAAGTATTTCTTGGATACTCTCACAGAGGAAATGCAGAAACTGGAAAAACTGCTTTTGGTCAATTTAAGAGCACAAATTCAACAATCATGCTTATCCAAGAAAAGCTGCCTTTTCTGTTTGGTGAGGCTTGCAGCTTGATGGGCATTACAACCTCCACCTAGTCATTTTTTTAGCTCCTTTTACATTACTCATATTTTTCATTTAACCAGGACACAGTGCTTTATAGCTGGACTCAAGATTAAAAAGCAATATCATAAAATCTAAATGCTCGATCCTGTGAGGACATCAGTATAAGACCCCTGGAAATCAGCTGTGGGCACAGAGATTTGGGGATGTGACTTCTGCCACAGGATGATGAGATCAAACTGCCTGGGTGGGAACACAAACAATTGACAATTCGTTCCCTTCTGCTTCTGCTTAGCGGTCTCAGAATAAAAGATCAGCATTACCACAGACTGCTGTGTCAATTCATCTTTGAAATCGTACACCCTTCACGCTCAAAATTAAATCAACATTGTCTCCTTTTTGTCCTGGGTTCACAGGGTGAAACCCATTCTCAGGCTCAAGGATTAATGGAAAATTTAAACTGGGAATGGTAATACAAGGGTTTAGGAAGTCATAAGCCCTAATGAGTGCTGCTCAACGTCAAAAAGAGAGCAAAAAAGGGAGATGCTATTGCAAACATCCAGGTACATCACTCTGCAATGACTCTGGTGTGCTGCAAGAGGAGCATGGGGAAGACGGCTCACCGGCTTGCCATGGGAATCGCTGTGGACACCTTTGGGGTGACTCCTGCAGCTCAGCCTAGACTTCAAGGGCTTGGCTGCTGTCCAAGGAGAACCAAAGATGGACGCAAACGTGGTCCCTGCGAGGGCTGGTAGGACCAGCACACTAGCCCTGTGCAGCCCAAAGCACTCAACAGCACAGCCCCCAGGAAGCCGCAAGGGATATGGATCCCCATACCCTGCTGCAGACTGGAGTGGTGAGCATCCACACCTCTGGCTGGGTGAAACTGCCCAGGATTGGGAGGAGAATTTGCTACTCATCAGTCACCATGCATGAAGGAGGATCTGCAGGAGGTGATATGTGGAAGCTGAGCCAGCCCTTTCTGCCAGGAATTGCCTCAAGAAACAGGAATAATAACAACTCCCTTTTTTTATGGGAGCAAATCTGTTTCATCAGCAGCATTCAGTTACAGAAGCCATGCATCCAGTGGTGACTACCCTCAGATATCTAGTTTTAAGGCTTTGAGGCAAAATTTCTTTACATTTGGTGATCAGACTGATGACAGCAAGCGTACTGCTGAGGAAGCATGTGTAAGAGACATGATGACTATCTAACCCATAGAATTAAACAAAAAGTCCTGCAGCAAGTGGTAGGCTCTGAGAGCACCAACAGCATGAGCATCAGCCCAAACTCCTGCTTTTCTTGGGCAAAAAATCACATTTCATTTTTCTGTATGCTCATGAGAACCATCACAAAACTGTAAGCCTTAGAAACCCACTCCAGTTGTTTATAATGAATTGAGCTTTTATATTTGCTTAACTTTGCAATAAAGAACTTTTTTTTCCCCCTTCAGAAATATCAGCTGCCAAAATTTCCCAGAAATTCTGAACCCACATTAAAGCCTCCCCCCACCATGCAAAAACTTTTGATAACAAGCATGCCCACATGGCTCAGTCCAGCCATTCCCTTCTATTTTTTAATTAAAAGGAAGAGATTGAAGAAAAATGATGGCTCAGGGGAATGAAACAGGGATCTGGCTACAGTCCAAGTCCTGAGTCACAAGTTCAAATCTCCATCTTCTGCCTTGATCCCGTGGCTTTTTTGCATACCGACAGAAAACAGATACATGTTTTTGTTTCCAATTTATAGAAGGAGCTGTCTCAGTTTAGAGTCAAACACTGTCAGCTTGGTGGGGATACAAAGCTATTTTAACTCCTTCCATCCAGTTACTACATTTTTAAGCTGAGCAGCTTCCTCTTAAATGTATGCAAAGGTGAAGATTAATATTGGTAACAGTAATGGGTGGGCATTGATTGACTTTGCGTGACAGCAGTGTCCTCTCACAAAAGACATACACCTCAGTACCAAACCTGTTTCTGATGCATCACCAAAATTCATGGGCTGTGGAAGGCACCAGCAGCCACCTGCTTTAGTGGGCTACAGAGATATGAGCTGTAACATACTCTGGGCATGTCCCAGCCACCTTTTCTCACCCCCACACCCTCCAGCATTCACTCAAAGCCATTGGGGACTCACCAGGACGAAGATTCAAGGCAACCTTCTGAGGTGTGATCTGCGTGACGTCCAGGTGAGTTTGGCCCGAGCCCTTGCTGCTCAGAGGGACGTTCTTCACCACGCTGCTGCTGCTGCTGGGGTTTTCAATGGCTCCAGCACAACCGTTTGCAATCAGGTTCTGCAGGAAGTCACACCGTGATGTGATGGACTTTGTGCTGCCAAATTCCTTGGGGTGAAAAATGAACAAAAGGAAAAGGGAGGGAAAAACATCAATCCCACAGCAGGAGCTTTGTTTTGATGTGCTGGTATCTGCAGCAAATAGGAGATGACAAGGAGAACCTGTTGTGGTGGCTGAACTCAAAAGCAACCTGCACTGAACCTTTCAAAGGCATCTACCAAAGAACAAATCCTGCATGGATTTGAAAACGAATTTGCTCACAAACCACTGCAGCAGAAAAGTAAGCCTGCCTTAATTACTCCAGCTACAGTTCCCAGCCCGGTCCTGGACCATGTGAAAGCAAAGCAAAAATGTTTGTTTTGCTGCCTGGACAGCCAATTGCCATCTCTTCAAGGGTAAAACTGAGAAGCTGTTAACTTTTGTGCATGCATCGACTCACAGGAGCTTTGTAAAAAAGAGAAGAGTGGACAAAGAGGTGGTACCAAGGGAAGCAGAACAACCCCACCAGCTCAGAGAGCCAAGTCAAGATGTGAAGCTGGAGACTGAGGTAGGGTGGCTCCAGGGACCTGTGTCTTCTTCCCTGGGTGAGACACCACACAAGCACCATGTGTCCTTGCTTCCTCACACCTCTGCACTGCACCATGACATGGGGACAAAAAGTGACAGCAAGTGGTCCCTGAGGCGAAGCACAGCTAGAGTGGTTTGATGTGGGCAGGCTGTCCTGGGCAGCTTTGCCAGACAATAACGGAGGTGGGAAAGCTTTCACAGGAGGTGGTCAGAAGGCAGCCTGTGCCTGCTGCAGGCAGAGAGGCGCAGGCAGTGGCTCTCTCCCAGAGGACAGTCTGCCATGGCAGGGAGTGTCCCAGCACCCATCTCCAGAGCTCCAGCCCTCCCTGCAAGCCCCGTGCGTGGTACACAATGCAGCCTTGTGTGGGACGGCACTCGGGAACAGCCGGCTGCACAATGCAGCCTTTTGCGAGGAGCCCATTTCTTAGAATGCCTTTTTAAATTTTTTTTGCCCCAAAAGCACCAAAGGAAGCAAGTCACATGCCCCAAATTTAATGGATTTCCAACAGTCGATCCCTACTTATTTCAGCACTACAACAATAGAGACAAGCATGTTCTGCTCCAGGGCTGATGGACTAAAATGACATGAAATAATGCAGAGAAGATGCTCACAGCCCCTCCTTCAGCTGTACAGCCAAAAAACAGTGCAGGGCTGAATAAACCTCACGTTTTGCTGAAGCTCTGGCATGGCAGAGGATGGCGGAGACATTGAGGAACAAAAAGTCATCTGACAGATCTTGCTTTCACACCCCATGAGGTGCCCTTGTGGAACCCGAGGAAAGCCTCAGATGCAGGGCCCCGGGACACAGGCAGAGGCTGTCTGCTGCATTTTCTCATTATGAGGTCCCAACGCTATTTGAAAAATGAGGTTTGCATTCCAGCACCCAGCAGCGGGATCCAGCCAAGGAGATGGCACGTTGGAGGGATACGAACAGAAATTGCCTGGAACACATAGTGTAAACAGATGAACTTCCAGAAAGGAGGGCTGGGGCTATCGAAATCATCACCAGCATGATGAAATAAAAATCAGAATCCCTCACAAAACCAAAACCAACACCCAGCCTTGCAGAACAGCATGCTTAAGGGCAGCCTTGGAGAAAAGTGTATCTCGGATGTGCTTTGATCTAAGAGTTGGTGAAAAGCTGATGGGGTCCAGGCACACT
Source organism: Psittacus erithacus (assembly GCA_009867235.2). NCBI lineage: Eukaryota > Metazoa > Chordata > Aves > Psittaciformes > Psittacidae > Psittacus > Psittacus erithacus. Next base: position 10,209 of record WYDI02028342.1, on the reverse strand, counting down.
CCTGAACTGGTCCCCCCAGCAGCAGGGCACCTGCGAGGAGATGCTCTCCTGCTCTCCCAGTACCTAGACCATGGCTCCAAATGAGCACCTCTGCCAGACCATTTCTGCTGCCACCTATTAGAAAGGACACGCTAGTTGTGCAAAAAAAACCCCAGAAACAGCACCAGAAATGCCAATGGGAACCTTTAGTTATTCCCCAGGAATTAACGCTGGAAAGGAGCATTCAAACAGGATAGTATTTAGGTCTGTCTGCAACTGCAGCCTTTATCTGATATTTCCAATGCTCCCCAGTGTCGGCTCCAAAGCCTCTTGATATGAACAGAAAAACTTGTCTTCAAAGGACTTTGAATTCGGGTTTAATTTTCCGGCTGGGGTAGCAGAACAAGAGCCAGGAGGGGCGGGCAGCCCAGGGAGAAGAGGATGGTGGCTTCCTTCCCCGGCTGCTACTCTTTAGCAGTCAAGTTCAGAACGCCACAAGAGACAGCTCTGGGTATGGTACTGTTTATACTGACGTTCATCATCCCAGCAAGAGGCGTACACAAGAGCAGTATCTGCACGCCGAGAAGACAGTGCTGGCACACAGGGCAAGGAGCACATCTGTGTGGGACCTGCTGGGGGCTTTTTTGGGGCATGGTACCTGTGCAAGTGCAAGCCTGCCCGTTTGCATGGCGTCAAGAAACCTTTAGTTGCTGCAATGTGGTTTTCTGCAGTCTTTGTTACAGAAGTTCTCCAAAGGAAGCCCAGGGAACTGGAGGAAAGCCCCTACACAACTCCTGACAGGTGCTGCACAAAGCTTAATTCAGCAGCACCTCTGCACACCTCCAGTTCATAGGTTCCCCTAACTTCACACAGATATTTTCTCTCAACTTTCTTCTAAAATGGGCCCAGAGCACTTGCTGCAGCGCAGCAATTGCTAAGCTGCAGCTCAAATCAAATCCAGGTCTTTGCTTGTTTGGTAAAATGAAAAAAATACCCCCTCAGGGGTGAAAATGCCTCAGGGGAAGGGATGCAGCTCAGCACCCAGGGGTGCAGGACTGACCCATACTGCTTCCATTTTTAACCCTGGAAGAGTGACACCAGGCAGGAGAGTGACAGTGGCCTTGGGAAAGCCCCAGCAATCACCACAGCATCCTGCAAACATGCATCCCTCATGTGCGCCTGTAGGTCAAAACCCAAAGCCCAAACTACGGCTACCAGGGACAATCCAACTCAACTGCAAAGTTTTCTGCAACAGAGAAAACTGAGGCTCCTGGAGGCTGAATCAAAGTTAAAAAGCATGAATGGTTTTGGGGGGTAAAGAGCATCATGCAGGCCGAAATAATTCACAAGCAACCATGCCAAAAGGCAGCCCCACAGTAGCTCAGATGTGGCACACTGGTTCAAACCCCAAATCCCCCTGAGCAGAGGACACCTCACAGTTAGCTAAGCAACTCGGTGTGCCCAAATAGCCACCAACCATCTGCATGCCAGCTTCAGTGAGATATGCAGCAGGTACCCCATGGCATCAGGAACCAGCATGAGCCCTGCCTCGTGCCCCAGAAAAACACTGGTTCAAGAAGATCCCACCTAGACCTTGTTAGTAACGTTAGTTGTTCACAGCCCAGTGGGCACTGTGCAGTCCAGCCTCTGTGCTAACAAGCTCACAAAAGCAAATGCACACAAGCAGATGGAGTGAATGGAGACAACAGTGTGACAATTACATGCTCATCAGTTTGACAGTTTTAAGACAAATTGCTTGGTTCATGCTAAAAAAATGGAGAATAGCACTGACTGTATCTAACGGACTATATCTAACACCTGACTAGATACATCCCTACCATTTTTTGCTTTAATCAGTCCAGTTCTGCAGTAATTCAGTCTGAAACATGCTTACTTTCTCCAGTTAAGAAAAAATTGACATGTTCACTCTAGGAACATCCTTGATTTTCCTTCCTTATTCTCCAGGCACACATCATAGAGATGGTGTAAAAGCAATCTGCTGGAAAACAGAGGGTGCCATTGGGGAAATTTCAGTTTTATTAATCAAAAAGGAAAATTCAGTTTAATTAATGTTCATCTCTATTTCACATGTACATGCATAAATGCATCCACATAGGTAATGCATGGATGAACACACAGCATACACACTTAAAAACATGAGAAGCCTCTGCACATTGGTATGCTGCTCCCCAAAGCAGCAAATGGAAGGTAACAGGAACATAATGACATAATTCCACCACCACCACCCCCCCATACTGGTACTCTCAAATCCTCTTTGAGAGCATTCCCCCTGTAACCACCAGAGGTGAGTTTATCATGAGCAAGTCCCCCACCTGCCTATCATACCCCACCTGGCAGCTAGGAGGACAGTGCTGAAGACACATCCAGAGCCCCCTGCTCTCCCCAGGAAGACCAGTAAGCTCTGCTGAGCCTGGGCAACTTGATGCCACTGCAAAAAAACCAACGAGCCTCCTCCTCTCCCACCACAAAAATCAGGCTGCCACAGAGCAGCCCCATGGGCTAGCATGCATTTTCTAGCCAGGGTCTTTCAGCAGCAGTGTGCCAGCAATTTCTAGTCATTTCCAGCTTCTTCTGTAGCTTGCAGGAGAAGCTGAGGAACCTTTCCAGATTCCAGCACAGATGGAAAGGCTGCAGTAGTCTCCATTGTCCAAGAGTTGTGTTTTCCCCAGACAGCCCTGTGCTCAAGGCACGCTCAGGGGATGATGTTAAGGCCACACATTCATACCTCCTCTTTTAAGTGCCATTTAAGCAGATCATCTCATTTAAGTCCTGCCTTTCAAGGTATTCTTCCACAGGACAACAGATTCGATGTCTGCTTCCAAATTTCCAACAGCCCAAAGACTTGTGGTTAGGTCAGCAGCCCCTGAGGGCTCCAGGGCTGCTGCATACCAGAAGCTGCTATCATCAACTCACCCATCATCATGCTCTCAGTTGGGAGCAGAGGTGCCAAACACAATCAGAAGTGAACAGAAACTGATTCAAGCCAACAGGACATGATGCACACTGTACTAACAGGTTAGAAGGTGGTAGTTGTAAATTTATAGCATCTTGACTATTCTGCTATAAGCATATATCTATACACATTCTACTACCTACAATTCAAGGCAATGTAAACACAAGTAACCTTATCCCACAAGGAAAACTATTGGGGTATGGCTCCTTGTATCCACAGAATTGTTTTCATGCCCTCCTAACCCCTAATTGGAGCCCATGAGTGCTTGAGACTTTCTGCTCCTTTGCATGGAGCCTGGACCTGGGAGTGGAAAGGGTGATGTAAAAGGATACAGTCCTGCAGGAGGTTGCATGAAGCATGAACATTTCCTGGAAACAGCACAGCTTTTCTGCTCAAACTGCTCCTCTCCCACATCCAAGGGGTCCCTCACAGCATTGGCATTGCTGGACACCCAGGGAGACAAATAATAAATGGGTATGATGGCACCCCAAAGTGATGTTATTCCCCAAAGGAAGGAATATTATCTATGAGAAGTTATACATACACAGGAAGATATATGTAAGTATGTTTTGTTTATATATATTATAAATGTATTTACACTTCCTGTACATGCAATATATATACACATATTATATATAAAATTACATTGTATATACTTAGACTTCTACTATATATACTTCCTGACAAAATTATTGTGGCCTACAAAGATGACAACAACTGGTGCAAATTGCTCCCAAACCCTCTAAATAAATGCAAAGAGAGCAGACTAATCAGCTGATCATGTTTCTAAACCAACATAACTAGCATCTATAGAAATCTCTCCAGTGTCTTAGCTCTGATACTTAACCAACAGCAGAGCTATAGAATTTGACTGGGATAAATGCTTCCAGGCAGCATATGTAGCAAATGACAGCTAATGGAAACAGCTAAGGCAAACAGTCTAAAGGCAATTCAATAAGCAAACCTGACTGAGCTGCATCAGAGGGAAGGGAAATATGGTTGTGAAATTAAGAGTTTATACTGTCACTTTAAAACTTTTGAAGTGGAAAACCTCTCAATATCTTTCGCAATCCCATTACCTCACCTGATGATCTCAGTTAAAGAGAAATGATTGGTTTCAAACAATAAATTCTAAAAAAAAAAAAAAATAAAAAAATTAAATACAGAATTAGAGTGAGAACTTGCTAAATTTTAGCATGCAGAGTGTAATGGGGACAGCAGCTTCTAAACAAGCAGCTCTTGGCACAAAACACCTTGAAATGTATTTTTAAATTGCTATTGCAGGCTAAAGGTCAGGAAGTATTACAGCACTTCCCTATAAACACCCAGCTTACTTCTTGGCCCCTCTGTTCCATTTAGAAATATATTCCTTTTTTTTTGGTAATTCTCTTGTTTGCAAGATAAGTCAGGCTGCCAGTCCCATGAGCTGCCATACAATTAGTGGTCACAGTGACCACCACATAAACATTTCCACTAGCAGCATTTTGCTAAAAGTTGTCTTTTGATGCCAAGAAGAGGAAAAAATGCCAATAAAATAAACAAAAAGGCAAGCTATTGGGTACCCATAGCTTCATAGCCAGCTTTCCTGGATCCAAACTCACCATCACGGATGAGCTGGCTGGAAGAGGAGCTCTTACAGCTGTTTACAGGATGTCTCAAAAGCAGAATCTATTGCTTTACCCTTTCCCTTCTGCACACCATTTGCCTTGCTGGGAAAACTCCCATGAAAGCCATTACGTTGTCAGGTAGCATGGTGTTAGCAGCATTAGGAGGTTTTTCTTGGAGAGCTGCAGCTGTGCTTACAAGTTAAGTGAAAATCCAATCCAGTAAAATAGACCTGGAGGATCAGAGGCTGGGGTACCTCCTGAAACACAGCCAAACCACAGGGCTTGGGACACCCCTGGCCTTATGCCCATCTCCATCCCCATCCTCCACCCAGAGGGGATGCAGCCATCCCAGGCAGAGCTGGCAGGAGGAAGGATGGCAACATCAGAAGGGCACATGGACATCACCTACATCCTCAGCTCAGCATCACCAGCTATAGCTGGAAGGTTCAGTGTGTGCCGAATTCCGCAGCTTACCTCCCCCCTAAAACCGCACTGGGACAGCCACACTAGAAGAAAAAGGGTCAGCAGGAAACAGAAGAGCACCACCCCAGCCATGCTTGCCTAGAGGTTCAATATCATTCACTGCTCTGGGGTTTCTCACAGCCCAAAGGTGGTTCCTGGCACAGCACCAGTGCCTGCAAGTAGACAGGGTCTTTCCCTACCTCTGTAAGCATTTGCATTTCTCTCTTAAATACTTAGGACAGACACAGGCACTATGCAGACGACAGCTATCCATGCATCAGACATTACCAGGTCTTTCACAAACCTTGTTCTCTAAAAATCATCACATGGTAAGATGTGCATTTGATAAGATATATATGTATACCTAAACTAAAAACAGGTCCTTAGGAAGCAGGGAAAGATACTTGCAATTTATTACAAACCAAGGAAGCCAAATTAAAATATAGGTGATCAGCTTCAGCACCAAGGTAAGGATGCATTTTCACTCTGAAGCGTGCAGTTAAGCTGTGTAACTCATTGCCAGACCATGGCACAGATGCCAAAGGCATGGTCAGCCCCCAGAATGACACAACAGGTTCAGAAAGGAAAATTATCTTCATTACAGAGAACCTGTGCCATGCCAGGCCACACAGCAAGGGACACATATCATGACATCAACTGGGGTCTTAGGGCTTTTTAGAGAAAGAGCTTTCAAGCAAGGCTCCCTGCAACATGCAGGGACCCAGCACCCACCAAAAACAAGAAGGTAATTGAAGGGACAGAAGGACCCAAGGAACAGTGCTGCTCTGTTGAGGATGCGAAGGGGCCGGCAGGGTCAGAGACTTAATTCCTATGGTGTCAAAGAGCTGAGTAGTCACATGCACCCAAAATATGCTCAGCATGGAGCACCCACTGCCCTTATCTACCCTTTCTGGCATGGAACACTCAGGGGGAATAGCTCCCTTCCTGTGTTACAGACAGTATGCAAGACAAGCAAAGTCTGTCCACTTACTTCCTTGGAGCACCAGGCACACTTGGGATGGATGAGGAGACACTCTTCGCAGGATGTGGCACTTCCACTGGTACACAGATTGAGACCTTCAGCAAGAGAGAACAACAGAGAACAGGGTGGGCTGAAATGCACTGCAAAAACAGCATTCAAGGGGTTTCTGAGATATTCTCAACACTAAACATACTGTAAGTTCAGACAAGAGCAAAGGATATCCCAGGAGCTTAAAAGGGAGGAGAAGGCATAAATCGCTCTTCACCTGCAAGGAGCTCTTGTTTTCTTTTTCTTTCCTAAGAAAAACGAAAGGGACAGAAACCTATGCTGGGGGGCTGAGAACCTCTAAAATATTACTCTGGTATTTTTTCTTCTTTTTTCAGTGATTTCTTGTTAATAAAAGAGTTCAACTATTCATCTTCCTAGCAAAATACTTCAATCACTGTAGACAGAAGGCAGTAGATGTTTGACCAGCCTGAAATATGGAGGTGGCTGTCCAAAATCATCCCAAGATACCAATTTTCAAAGTCACACTGGGAACATCTTCTCAATTTTCCCAGCTGAATATATGAAGCACCCCTTCCCACAATTTTCATCTTAAAGCAGCTTTGGTGGATACTCATCTCCCTTTTTCACATGGGTGATTTCCATAGTGGACTTGTTAGAGTAAGTTACTTTTCATTTATTATAAGTATCATTTCCACAGGATACCCAGGTTAAGCAGGGCAGCATGTTTGCACTGGGGCACATCCAAGGTTGGCTGGGGTGAGAGACACCATGCTGCAGCCGAGGGCTCTCCCTGCCTGTGATGCTGGCAGGGGCTCTGCACCAGACAAGGCAGCATCAACCAGGGCAGCAGTGATGCTCTTCACTCCTGGATTGCTGGTGTCCTGGTGTCCAGCAACACAAGGGGTACTGAGCAAGTTTCTGTTGCAAAATCCATGATTTAAAAGTTTGGGCTTTAAAAATGAAGCGGAACCACACAAGTTAAGCTGAACCAAACATCAGTGGTATCGGCTTTGAATGCAGCAGTTTGTTTAAGCATGTCTGTGGCTATGAATGTGCCCTTTGATACCACCGATGCCTCAGCTCTCGCGGGTGCAGCTATTAACTTCTACTGTCAATAACTGATTAAACATATCTTCAACCGAGGATTCAGCACAGAGGCTGCACACTCCCAATGAAATGCCTCTGGCTCAAACTCCCTGACTGCTATTTTTTCAACCCAAATGTCAATAAAAGCATTGTCAAGCCTCTATTTTCAGCCAGTTTCATCTGCAGATACCAACGCATCATGCTGCTGCTGGGTATAACTTGCAGATTGCGCAGATTTGCCAATGGCTGCTGAAGAGCCACATGGAGTTTTCTCCTGTCCCAAGAACTTTCTGCCCCAAGATCTTTGGAGAAAGGATTTTTGCTGTATTCCATGTCATTATTACACTGAAAAACAAAAAGCAGTGGCTGCCTGGGTCGTTCCCATATGGGGCTGGGCTGTGAGTGTAGGAGGCAGCCAATCAAGCTGGACAGCAGGAGAAGAACTTAGCGTGCCTTAGGCTAAAAGCAAAAAGAAGATAAGTAGGTCCTGTCAGTAATTCTCAGTTATCGCTAAGGCACGATCGTGTCAGAGCCCTACACTGACGGGTCTCTTCTGCCCACAAGGTGGTTAGATCTAACCCGGGAGCACGATGTCCTGGACTTTCTCTATGGCTCTTATTCAGATGGGCTGCTTGGGCCCATTCATACTGAACAAGAGCCTTCTTAGGGCTTTTATTTTTTTGCTGGCTGTTACCACATAGCCAGGCATTACATTCCTTGGTCACCTGCAGAAGTTATATTCCAGCTCCTGGATGTTGCAAGAGCTCAAAACATGAATAGGTAATACAAAAAAAACCAAACCGTAACTTATTTGACTGAGTTATAATTTGCACAGAGATTAACACTAGCACACATTACAACACAGCCCAAAGCCTCCCCTCAAGAGCTGCTGCTCTGGCCATGGTGCACAGGGTAACACATCAAAAATAATGGGCTTTATAAAGCAAACGCTTGTGCTCACAGCCCTGACTCTCCCACAGCTCCACTTGCCCATTTGCATGGAAAAGGCATAATATTTACCTCCATTCCTGACTGCTGGATTTTTGAGAGTTTACTTAGTAACAGTAATACCTGAATGAAACCCAAAGTCTCCTTCTTCCACCCGCTGCCATGACCAAAGCAGCTCACACTCCTGTGGCCAGCCATGGGGTGACATTCCTCTTGGTGGCAGCTTTTGAAGTTTCCAAGTATGCTTTTCTTTCCACTTTGGAGCATTACCAAACTGTTTCCAGCATTGTTGTGAAAACAGAGGTTTGTAAAGTCCTCTGATTTTGGACTGAAACCTGAGCTTTTTGGGTTGGAGTTAAAAAACACAGGATTTTCCAGATGCGAGTCTTTGCTGTGCTTGATTCAGAATGGTCTTTCCTGAACCGGGCAAAGGACGGACCTGAAGATGCTCATGCTAGTCCAGATCCTTCCAGATGCTGGAGCAAGCCACCTAGTAAGACTGGAAGAAACTCAGTCTGCTCCTCGATTCTGATACATTCAATGAAACCACTCCTGAACATCAACTAAATTTCTTACAATACAGAAAATTCCATCCAGGATTTAGTTCAGATTACTCTGGAGGAAAATAACCCACCCCTCCTGGACTGCTAAGCTCAATACCCCAGGTCTGTCACACTAATGCCACCATGTGCCATGCCCTGCACCCTGTTTAATTTTGCAGAACAGTGTCCACCACAAAACTCAGACAAAAGGAGTCACCAGACAACACCTCTCCCTTGGGCTGAGCCACCAGAGCCCAGCAAAGCAGAGGAATACAGTCCATCCCACTATACAGCTGAGATACATCAAACTACTAACACAGAGCAAGAGAGGAAACTCTCATGAAAGGTACTTAATTAATTTATGTATAAAGACACTTGAGGCATCTTTATGAGTAAATCAAACCTCATTTTAAACCTGTTCTGCAAGAAATCCTAGTTTGGGCAGCTCCTCAATCTGAGATGAATGTACTGGCTTGCTTGGGGGGAAAAGAAAAAAGTGATGTACTTTGTTCTTTCTACAGCTAAGTGTGAAAAAAGCCTCATTTTACTTATGCTTGCAATAAGCATTCGAAAAGCCTCATCCTTGGGATGATCTGATGCACTCATGAATCATCAGTTCTAAGGATCAGTTACAAAATAAACAAATCAAAAAAGCCAGGAAAGCCTGTTCTGAGCTTTTTGCAGTCACACGTCGCAGCACTCTGCAATATGAGCTTCTCCTTAAAATAACTCATTAGAACATTAAGCACCGAAAGCAAGTACCAGAATGGAGGACCCAGGCATTTGGTGGGCATCCTTCATATAAAAAAGTTTCTCCAAGTGCTCAGAGAGGAGAGGAAACGCATTTCCTGTGTTACTTAAGCAGAGTCACAAACCACACCGAGTCCAGGAGCTGCGCTAGCATCCCCAAGGGGAACAAGGACCGCTTCCCGGGAGCGATGGATACTGGGGGGAGCAGTGTAAGATGAGAGCGAGGGAACGATACAAGGTGAAAGCGAGGAGGTCGGTCCCTGGCAGAGCAAAGGCTTGTGGCTTTCTGCTGCTGTCCCTTATCTAATCAATTAATACACACTGCTCAAACATCCCAGGGAAGTGCTCTTCCCTGAATAGAAGTGGTTATAGCTAGTTCCATTAAAGTATATACATACAGAGAAGTGTGTATATAGCTGCCCCACGCTTTTTAACACGAAGGTGTCACAACTCGCCCCGCAACGCCCAAGGATGCGGTCCATGTGCTGCTGGAGAGCGGGTCCCCCCGCCTCACAATCGGGGGCACGGCTGGCGGGGGTGCGCGAGGTGCAGCCCGCTGGCGCGCCCCAAGCGCAGAGGGGAAGCGCAGAGCCCGGGCACCGGCCGCCTGCGAGGAGCGGTGCAGCAACCTGAGTCCCGCCGGCACCGGGCTGGAGCGGGAACGAACGAACGCACAAGCGAAGCAGAGCGCGGGGCGCTGGGAGCGGGACTGGGGCAGGCGGAGACAGGGAAAGGGAGGAGAAAAACCCACAACCCGCAACAAAAGTGCACCGGAGCGGGTTTGGGGGATAATCCGCCTTCCGGGGAGGCGTTTGCAGGGCCCGGAGCGGCGGGAAGCGGCCCTTACCTCTGCCGGGCTGCAGCGGGGCG
>WYDI02028341.1:0-27426 GCA_009867235.2 Psittacus erithacus | reverse complement strand
TTCTCAGGCTGAAAGTTAGAAACACAGTGCTGCACCAGCCACTAAGAAGGAGAAAAAATGACTGCTACTGCTGAACCATAAAGTGTCTTACCATAAAGTGCAGCCTGATGTGAGGATATCTCTCCGTGTCGGACTTTATACAGAAGTATGAAAGGAAACAGGCTTTCTATAAAAGCATAGTGCTTTAAAAATGATTTCTCATTTGAATTATTAAAGGAAAATGGCTTGCTATAAAAGCATATTTAAGAAAAAAAAAAAAGATTTCTCGTTTGCACATTGCAAAATGAAGCCGGAAACATATTTTAAATAGAATGTGTTTCACTCATTTATTGTACAGCCCTTATGAAACTATGGAAATGGAATAATTTGCTGACAGATCAACATATTGTTTTGGGTATGAATTTAGAAATATTATTCATTCCAATTATAGAAGTTATAGCCTCTAATCTTCAAACTTTTTGGGGTTTAATTTGGCTAGGTTATTTTTTAATGAGAAAAAAATCAGCACAGTATATAGGAAATGCCTGAAATGGAATTTGTCTGATCTATCTTTAACCATCCAAGAGTTAGGTAGTTAGTTAATCAGCAGTCATCTAAGTGCTTACTTAACTGAATGCAGAGAAATCAGAAACTGAAGGGAATATTGCCTGTGAAACCCAGACAGGTGTCTCAGTTCAAAGGGCTGAATTGGTCGCTGGAAGTACATATCTCCTTCCACAGCTAATACGGTCAGCTAGATAGCAAAATGTCCTCTGTGTGACGCTAAGTGGTGGGATTCCCACTACCAGAGAAACAAGCTGCTGTTTGAATGTTCAGACAGACACTGCTATACTCCTCAGCTGTTAAATTAATTTAGGATCCTAGAAATTAGTAAATTTTAAAAGGAATGGATTTTAATAGCTTATAAAATAGCATATAATGAATCATAAATTTATGTAATAAATATAATAAGTAATATGGTTAAATAAAAATTATTAAAATGCAATTAAACACAGCAAATCACTCATATACACAGAAATAGCATTTATACTATACCTGTTTAGGAAGCCAGAGGTCTGACTGCATTTCATATTTCTAAAAAAAAAAAAAAAGAAAAAATTGCTTTTATGGAACAACTATAGATACAAAGTATTTCCCACATTCTTAATAATAAAAGTCTCTAGCTATTTCATGGGGTTTTCTTCTACTGTGTTACAATCTTCACATCTCTTCATTGACACATTGAAATAAATGATAATTCAATTACAAAGTCAGCTGTTTTATTCCGAGCTTTGGGTAGAACACCACGGGGACCTAAGAAAGCCTTTTTAACTCCTTTCTGATTAGCTAGCAAGAAGCTTTATACAGGCAGTTCTATTAGTTTTCTGCCTCTAGGCATCATCTGACAACTGGATATTTTAGGTCCTTCATCAACACTGCGCAAACAGCCAGCATCAAGCTCAAATTGTGACAGCTTCACAAATCACCATCCCTTGTTTTAATGGGCTGTACTGTGGCATAAGTGAAGAGAAAAAAAAAAAATAAACTCAAATGATTGCTTTTTATTGGTCACGCTTATATTGTACATCATGCCATGTAAAAAAAAAAACAAACAAAAATCCCAACCAAATACTGTGTATGGATTGCTGGAAAAAAAATACATCAACTGCTGTAAATTGTCAGTCACACTAAAGTAATCAAAACTTATTAGCTATAGAAGCATCTGTACATATGCAGCCTGAAAAATTAAAAACCTGCAGCTACTAGAGCAGCTGGTTTTATACAGTACTTTTTGGAACTGAGCGCAAAAATGCTAGGGAAAAAAAAAAGGCGGCTTACAGTTGAAATCAAATGGTGTGATACAACATTAAATTCTCGCAACAAAGCCCCTTTTCTCATCCATTACTGAATTCTAGAACATCACCTTATTCTATTGGATGCAATGTAGGAACCATCAGGGCTACAAGCATGAGTAGGGTCTGAGCTGCACTCACTACAGTGATACTGTATCGCTACCCTTCCTCACACCCCTAAAAAGATCCTTCAGTGCACTTTAATTCTTCTGGAGCAGGACTTCTTATTCTCTCCCGCTTATATTATGTCCTGGATTACAGCTCCCTGGATACCCTACTTCAGAAAATTCCAACTGACCTTGAAGCACATAATGGTTTCCTTCCAGAATCGACCGTTCACAGTGGTTCATGACTGACTTTCTTAATAAAAGGGCACAAAGCTTAGAGGAACCAGATAAAAGCAAGCAAATAAACAAATCTCCACGTTCACAATCCTAACCTATGGTTTGGGGACTAACATGTAGTTTCTGCATCAGGAAAAGCAACTTGCACTATGTACCAAAAGAAGCAGACAAGCTCAGAAATAACCCCTAATACTTTAATGCGACTGACTTCAGTAGCAGACGCTGATGGGAGCCTTTTGACTCAGAGGTCAAGTTTAGACCTACATTAATCACTCATAATCATTTCTACTGCCAAATTATACCCTCTACTTTGGAGCATTTGCTGGTACTGATAGCATGTATAGAAAATATTTATACTTTTAGCTCATTCTGGGAAGAGATCCTGACTCAGAATGGGAAAGTGGCCAAACACATTCAAGATGCAAGATTGACTGTGAAAATGGAGAGATGTAATGCAGAAGTGTCAGAAGTCAAAGTCTGGGTCAAGGGATGGGATGTTGCTGAATTCAAATAAAAAATGTATTTCAGCTTGGCTTACATTCAGAATATAATACCCCTGTTGCCTTTCTTTTTTTTTTTTTTTTTCAGTAACTTTTTTTTCCTAAAGTTATTTAATTCTGCTATGAAATTTGCAGGAATTACTGGAATTGTACACATTTCCCTTAAATATAATTAGGCTGTGAGACACAGAAAGATCTGAAATGAAAGTCTGTAGGGGGAGAGAGGAAAAACCTCTGAAAATATCTGATGGAAGACAAACTTGTCACTGCACTAGCTATATCCAAAGTACATGATGTTCAGCAACCACAGTTTCCACTGAAGTTAATGAATGAACAAAGCCTAGTAATTCTGGAAAGGTCAGTCAAAGTTTCTAATTACATGAAATAATTTCACCAGATTTGGAATTTTCTTGCATCCATTTCCTCCCTGTTGACTAATTATATTCAGCCTGCAACTACTGCATTTGCAAACTGATTTATGAAAATCTTTTTCTGAATATGAAGACAAAATGCAAGGAGAAGCCTTGAAAAAAGAGCACAGAAAGCATAGGAAAAATCCAACTTACCTTGCTGCAAGCCCCAGTTGTGGTTTCACAAACCGTAAGGATGGAGTGATTCTGAGATCTGTTTAACCATCTCACCACAGCCTTTGTATTGCTTACCCATTTCACCATGGTAATGTAATATTCCCTAAGTAAACATTTGAAAACACAATGTTCAAATTATTCCTATTTCAGATTAACCTTTTTGGAAGAAAAAAAAAAAAAATCACTCAGGAATGTTCATTTCATCAAATGTTGGCTTTGTACCACATGACATTATCATTATTGAGGGACGGAGAAAATAACCCCAAATACCCAGTATTTCTGTTCCTACAAGTGGGAAGGATCAGTCCTAGTGCGCTGTCCCCGTGGAAATTTGTACTCTGTTAGTTCCTCCTTCTCAGTCATTTGGAATATATAAACTTTACCAACTCTGAAACATAATACTTGTGAAGCATACATTTGCAAATACACATGAATCATGTATTTTCCCACCAGCTTAAAAGCAAAAACTAAATTCCAACAAAGCTATTATTTTCGTATACTAAATCCCTTCAGAAGACACATATTTTTTCAAAACAATCCAACCCTACTGCCAAACAAAAAACCCCAGGTCTGTAAGTCTGTAATGTCAGAGTGCAGACAATACCACTTTAAAATGTCACTTGTCATAAAATAACAAGCATTTTATAATGCACTTCTGCATAAGAGGGAAGTCATACTCAGCAACAGTGTGTGCCATCTTCTATTTTAACAAATAGCTCATAATGTCGGTCAACTTGTCTCTTAACCCTGGCTGAGCAAGGGACACTTGCTAGGCACAGACTCATGGTATGGAGTATTTGCCTTCCTCTTCCTGGAATCCTATTAGGCTATCAGACTGGTGATTCTACAGAGGAAGACCTGTTGCAGCTTGTCATCCCTGTCAGGCTATTTGCTTCACTTCTCTATTCATGGCAGCTGGCAGCTTTCACAGTCCAGCTGAGTTATGTGCAACAGTGGAGGGAACCTGTCTGGAAACTGATCCCCCCTTTAAAATAAGGGTCTTAGCTTGCATATAATTAGGCTTTTAATTTAATGCTGATGGAGATCTCATTATTCTTTGACAACACATTTAATTATACATTCAAAAGACTTCTTACTAGATCAAAGATGCTAAGCAGTGCCAAAACCAAAGTTGCATACAACTCTGATGCTGCACATAGCAGATGCAGCAATTCACTACAGCTTCACCCAGCCTCATCCTGGTCCTGTGTTTGAAGAACACAGCTGAACAATCAATACGTTTCATGTTTGACTTTTAGTGAGGCAGAAATTTTCACATGTGGATATCAGAATGATGACTAGAAATGGTGACTTCAGGTATATGCTGAATCCAGTATTTATGGCTTACGGTTTAAAAAGCCTTTTAACTTACTGACAAGCAAAAATGTATGCCAAAAGTAACAAAAGATCTAACACAAGACCAGTGACACAATCAACAAAGCAATGATCCAACAAACAAACCAGAGTGCAACATCAAATCTCAGTTAACTGGTTCCTCACACCAGAACTCAAGAAACAAGAGCTGAAAACTTCCCCCTCTGCAGTTCATAAGGCCACTCAAAATCATTGCAACTGTACATACAGAAACGCGAAGGTAGCCAAAAAGAAATGTTCAAAACGTGTATATATGAGGACTGCCTTCCTCTACCAGCACTTGAACACCAAGATAAGGCACATCCACTGACAACAAAGCCTAATTTATCCCCAAAACAAATTCTACAACTTGAAAAAGTCTTCAGTGAGGGATGAAAACAGAATTTTTAACCATTCAAAACCCAGCTGATATAGTAATTAATAGTCCAAATCAAACCATAACATACTTTCCCATCAGACACAAACTCCTTAATTACTGAAATGAAAGCAAATGATAATTTAAAAATTCCACTTTTTCCTCTTCTATCAACTATGCATAAAAATATGTTCAAATTTCACAACATTATTGTTTATCAAGAGTGTAGTATAACGTGTCTATATAAATATATATGTATATGCAGAAACGCATACCCTTCTGAAACTAAATACTGCCTCCAGGTAATGTTTCTTTGTAAATCACAGTTCTGCAGTTTACCTAGTGTTTCAAATATACAGTGTGCACAGACACATACAGGGCAGTAATATTGTTGCAGGTCAACAGACATGACCAAGTCAAGGTTTGTAGAAAAAAAGTGTATGTTTTATTAGATTGGCTGATACAGTTGAATAAAACCAGAGAAGACTGCAGGGCAAAATCTGTTTTAATTCTGAGGAAGCTGCTATCAGTTGTTTTCTCCAAAAAATCAGGCATTTTTGCCATTAATCTGTCATAACAGTAGTGAGAAAATAAGTGCTCTCTCTTTTCCTCCAGAACCAAAACCACAAAGGTACTGGGATTACTAGACCCTCTGCATCTATTCATACAAGTTTCCTCACAACATCACTTTCAAGAGGAAAGGCTATGATTGCTTTCTGGACAAAGGACTGAAGCAAGATATTATTTTAGATACTATCCATTTAATTAAGGGCTTTACAGCACTTTGCATGTTCAGAGAACAACTTTCATTTTGTTTGGGAACATTTCTTAGATCAGACTGTGGATTAATTTATTGCATGTCCAAAGAGTAACAAACACAATCACTGATCGCATGTGTAATGCTAATTTAAACTCACTGTATCACACAGGGGCTGCATGGCATAGACTGAATCAAGTTTTAGCATTCAACTGGCCTAACAATCAGACTTTTCTCTCTTGATATGGCTTGTTTTATTCAAGCTGCATCTCCTCACCCCGCTCCTAGATTTTTTTTTCCTACACTTTGTTTAGCCAGTTCCAAGGTTTTTCTTATTGATTCCCTCTCTCATAGCAGGGCCACTATAAGACGATCATGAGAAACATAAAATTTGGTTTTTGATACTCACTTCCTCTATCTCCATCATCTCACCTGCCCTCAGGATTCCCATTCAAATCCCTGATTGTCAAGAAAATGTCACTCAATCTGCCTCATAGACCTGCCATTTTGGTTTTTAGCCAGTCCACATTTTATGTTCTAGCCAAGTTTTCACCTCAGACTTTTTAGAGTCTCTTCCTTCACATTCTGCCCTAGGATAGTTTTCTTTCCGAATTCCAAAGAGAGCTTTCCTCTTTACTCATAGGCAGAAAACACAGAAAAGGCAGTCTCCTTCCACAGCACCCCATGATCAGTCAATATTAAAGGAGCCTGTACATGAGTCATTTTATTCTAAGCTGGACTGAACTGGGCGATGCATAAAACAAAGAGCTTCAAGCTCCTTGTTGAGAGCTAATTCTGATTCCACATTTATTCCACATAAATCTGCTGCTTGGCTTCAAATTGGCCAAAGGCAGTTAGATAAGGTAATGAGTATAAATAAGGTATAGCTTTCCCCTAGGTCAGTGAGCCAGGAACATGACATGTATGCAGTCAGCTGAACAGTAGGAGCTGGAACATCTCACGGATGCTGAGGAGGTGCTGTACACCACGAAAGATCAGATTTTAGGGCCTGAGTCAGATGGAGGGTATTCAGTGAGAAAAATGTTCCAACTGTACGTATTAAGAAAGCAGTCTTTCCTGAGTATACGGCAATTCAGTTTTTTCCAAAGACTTGTAACTTGATGAAAACTAGATTCATTTTTCACTGCTGAATAAAAACATGTCAAATATCAAAGGTGCTATCATCCTCCACAAAGCTTGAAGGTACAATTTTTAAAGCCTTTATTTATTATAGAATGTTTTCCTTTATTTTTATTATCTCAATTGATAGACAGTTCTATGGAGGTAGTTTAACAGTTTGCTAATATATTTATCATCATTTAAGAATGTCCAGCATGTCTCGTTTCACTTGTAAGTTTTGGGATGTTTGTGACTAGAAAGATATATATGTGTACATTGCTGGCTGCTATTGTAAGTGCTTAGGAAAGTCAACAGAGACAGTAAACTGAATAAAGGAAAGAGATTTACTCTGCATAACACTGGAAGCATAGTTACAATCATAATTGAATTTGAACGTTAAATACTGAGATTTGAAATAGACAAACAAACATTATAGGAAAATAACTCACAATATTAAACTTGAAAATTAGAACCTGCTCAAAAAGTCAAACTTTGCAACTTCATACGGTTTACTATAATGAAGAAATCTCTTAACTTTGAATCAATGTGCTGATTATGAAAGAAATCTGCTCATAAGAATAGCCAAAAGACATTTAACATTTATGTCAATGGAAAAAGGAACCTTACTTTGGTTGATGGTGTTAATAGATTTGGATTTTGACAATAAATACAATAGGGTTCACCTAAAGAAAGCCAACCTATTATGCTCTACTAGTTTACTGGCAGGTTGTTATCTAAGAAGCTAAACAATAGAAACGTGGCCCATGCATAATGCTCCAGAATATTTACTATGTTTCTAAATTATTTATATAGTTGTGTATTGAAACACATATGAGAATTTACAGATACTAACAGAAAATATCATTCTCAGAAATGTGCATGGAAAAAAACACAAATTGAGACATGACAGTTAGATTTAATGATCTTGAAGGTCTTTTCCAATCTAGTTGATTTAATGATTCTAGTTGATTCTATGACCTGCAAGGTAGCCATAGTTTCTTAGTATTTTGGTATACTACACAACTTTATCCACGCATACATTGATGGATGAACTGCAGTTTTCTTCTTTCACTAAGCCACAAGCATTTGGCTGGAAGGAGATTTTTCTAGCTCCCCTCCCCATTAGAGGGGAGTTGGTGGGCAGCATCACAGTCAGGCTAACAAGCTCTGCTCCTCATTTCCTCACAGCCATAGGACCTAGCCATGAGCACTTTGGTGGCCAACTGATGAACTGATTTGTCCCCTTGAACCAGATGGGTATGGGTGATGCTCCGCCTTTATGGGATGACAAAGCAACCTCCTTTAGGCTGTTGGCCACACTCCTCCTAGAGTGGTCCAGCCTAGGTGACAAAAAGTGTGCACTTTTTGTCCCCTATTCAGTCCCAAGCACTGCTGCCTTGGCAGGATAGTCCCAGCCCCAGCTGACCAGAAGCTTGTCCTGGCCAAGGTACAGAACTTGCATTTCTTTCCACTGGGCATGGCAGGGAGTAATCAATACTTGGTATTGTGTGTGAAAGCTTCAATAAGGTATGTGAATGTATTTTCATCCTGTAGGCTGAATAGATTGCAGTCATTTACTATAAGGTATGATAATGAATTAATCCTTTATATTAATCTTGCGAGATAACTACTAGTAGTGCCAAGTTACAGAAAAGGGAAGGGGCACAAGCTTGGAAGAAGAGGGCAGACACAGGATAAGGAAAAGTGAAAGTAAATCCTGGTTTTCTTAATACCAAATTGTACCCCTCTCCATTTCCAGTTAGACTCAAGTAAGCTTTATATTCCAAAGCAAGGCTCAGATAAATCGGCTGCCAGAGGTATAAAACTAAACTTTCTAGAATCAAGAGGTGATCTCAAACTAGAAGTACATATATATCCAAATGATTCTGATGATTTGGATAATAAAAAATTGGTGAAGCTTGTAAAAGCATTACCTGAATTATGCAAACTCAATTTCTTAAGCGCTTCCAGTTCTATTACAAAAGATTAGTTAAAATCCTTAAAATAATCTAAATTTTATACAAAGCCAGAAGGGTCTTACTGTGTATTTCAGCTTCTTTAAAAGCAGACATATATGAAATAAGAATGTGGACATCTAGCATTTTTTCAGGCATTTAAACACTATTGGAAAAAGTAAGAAAAAGCGCTGACTTATTTTCTTACAGTGCATTTTTAAACTACCTGGTCAGCAGCACCTGGCAATAGGGCAGAGCCAATGCAGCCTGCTCACTATGGCTAAGAGGGATGACCCTCACACTGAGACTTTCAAGAGCTGATACATTGTTCTAGAAGAAAAAATCTTTTCATCATGCATGGAACACAGCTCTAGCAACTCAACTGCAACTTCTTTCATGTGTTATTTCACTTCTCCTCTATGGTAGAGATTTCCACTTTGGAAATAGATTATTTTTTTCTGACAGGTCTGAATTCAAGCATGGGGTTTGAAAAATCAGCCAACAGAATTTCTTAGTATAATATTAATACCTTATATCTAAATATCACCAGTTACAAGAATTCTTCAGGTGTCCTAAGGTACAGAGGTTTGAACTGACCACTTGTACACCATATTGCTTTTTTAAGGTTTGCAGCAGGAAGTATTAGCTTTCCAACTGGAACTTCAGCAGCTAGCAGTGAACAAATGAACACTTATTTTACCTTACATGTATATTCACTTTCTGTGACTAATGAAAAGAAAATCCTGCAGTACAAAATTATGTTTGCCACTGAAGACAACAGAATGCAACTGTACAAATGGAATGGAAACACCTATTCTTTTTGAATTATTTGGAAATTACAATAATTACAGAGAATACAACAGTATGTTCAAAGGAAGACTGTCAGCCCTTCTGTGGCATTAACAATAGCAGAAGGTAAATTTTTCCACATATTAAAACTTTCAGGAGTAAATTTCTACATGCTACTGCTATCTTTATATCAGAATGACCTAAAAGAGACTTGGGAAATACTACCAAGCACTTTTACAGAGTCACTGCAAGAAGTATATGAAGGCAGCACATGCAATTTACTCAATCTTACAAGTTCCCAGATGCCCTAAGAATCAGAGAAAAGCTGGGGAGAGTCGACACTCTGAATGTTACTTTCCATGGCTAAAAGTAACAAAAGCCCCCTTCACTACCTATTTGTGTGGTTTCTCTGTGTAGGAGTGAATCTCTCCCATAACAGCAGCTGGTTAGGTCTTGCACAATTTGTATTTCTGAATGTTTCTGCCCTGAAAGATTCATAAAACTACATCTGAGAGTGTCCCATTCCACTTAATTCCAAAAGATTCCCATGACCTATTTACTAAATAACTTCATGATGAAAGGGTTAGAAAGGTACTGAAAAAAATTGACCACTAAAAGCTACTACTTTTATTAAAAAAGTTAATACTTGAAAGCAAAAATTCCCAATCACCACAAACTCCACAGATTTCCACTCTGGAAAGGCCTGCTAAAAACCTCATTGTTCATACATGTATATATATTGATATATGGAGATTTACATGGATTGATGACCAGTGTGATGACTGACTGCTGCTGAAATTCAATCAGAACGCAAAATTTACAGTATACTTAGCTCAAAACTATATGATTTTACTAAATTTTGCAGCACAGACATTATAACTTACTAGCTAAAATTAAGATGAAACTAACTTTTTTCCCAGGCACAAATAGTTTTACTCAGCCTTCTGATACAGTAACAATACAGAATTTTAAACGTGACTATTATTTCAATTAAACAGCAACAGTATCTCTATCAAGGACTCAAAAATCTGGCAAAGATACCTGTCAAGGCTCACAAAAGAAATTCCAGAAACTGAGCTACTGCTACCCTACAGCTTCAAGATGCAGTATCCATAATTTGATTCTACTTTTGTTTTCAGTCTGCTGGGGAGGAAGAATGAATCTGAAAAATCTAGAGTGAAACCATAACATCTGAACAACATTTTCAAAGGTTTTTGTTTTTGTTTTTTTTTTTTTTTTTTCCTGAGGGATTTACATATTTCTCATTTAATGTTTTTATACCATCTGACATTCAAATGACAATTTTAATGCTGTTTAAGAGAGCGAGATGCTAATCATGATGGCAAGGAATCTCTTTCAGATCTTACACTGCTACTTAAATTAATGAAGCGTTAGCAAGCAGCAGGAGAGTTTATTATGGCTTCCAGTAGTGGTCCAGCAACAGAAAGAAAATAGTTCAAAAAAGTGCAACTTATTAAGAATAACTCCTTTCATTAGCACAGTCAGTAAGCATTACAGTTGACACATATAATTGCAAGGTACAAGTCACTATTAAATTATTCCTGCACTAAATTAGGGTACCTCAATTTGTGCAGAGGAGAGCTACACCAGATTGAAATTGGTTGCAATGGTTGTGAATCAGTGCCCACTAACATCCTGACTGTTTTTGGAACAATGACCATAAAATCTTTTGGGGTTTGTAGGAACTGCAAAACCAAAGGTGGTTTGTTTTTGTTTGCCAATCCTTTTTCACACCATTCTCCATCTGAAAATACCCTGAGTGAAGTGGCACTTCCCTGGCTCTTAGACTGCAGCTACATCTGCACTGTAGTAACTGTTGTTATGATTACTATTATTATTACCTCTATTTTATCACACTTTAGGACTAGAAGATCACTAGTATATGCACTGAAACTGCAGTAGGAATGTAATCAAGATCACTGCAATACGCATGGGAAAGGATGAAAATTTTTTTGCTCATAAACAAAAGTTTCATGGCACCTCTAGCAAGCACAGGTAATTGGGAGCTTAGCTTAAGGTAGTAACTTCAGCAGGAAAGTCACCAGTTGCAGCCAGACCTTATTACTTCAGCTTCCAAGTCAAAGGGACTGTTAAATTAGCTCAGCAGTTCTGAAGCAGTTTCTCCTGAAAAACACAGCACTGTCCTTCTTAGTGTGTGATGTAGTCTTATGGGATCTGGTGGTGTTGCCTCTCACCTGTCACCTCTCTGCATCTACCACCCGTGATGAGAAATGACACCTTCTGTAACCTATGGGATTTGAAAAGTTCAAAACATTTCTCTAAATGAGGGAACACTCTGATTATGTGTTCTGTGCATTAGTAAGACACTTCTTGTTCTGCAATCTAATTTCACAAACTGAAAGAACCAAGCTGGCACACAGCAAAGGAAGTCTGGGAGTGACTGCAATAACCTCAGATGCAGAACAGCGTTCAGCCCATTGACCGTAGCTTACGATTCCTAATTTCATACATTTCAAGTAAATTGGACATCGGCTACCAGCAGATCCTAGATCCCTGTGATTTTTAAGAGCATCATCAATTCAGGAGAGCTGTATTTTATTTTATTATCATTATGTGCAGCCACAGGGACAGAGATCAAGTGCATTCCAGTCAAAGATAAGTGTTGTGCTGATGTAAAAGGCAATTATCCTAAGAGACAGGTTAAATCAAACATGAATTTCAAAACAATGAAATTATATACCTTGATTTAAAGCTGTCAGGTGGCATCAGTTCCAGTGTATGTGCTGGTCCATACAGATTAACTACAAACAGCTTTACTGTTGGGTTTGTTTGACCTGCCTTTGAAAAAAGAAAAAATAATAGGAGCTTTAGAAGCACTGAATCAGTGACAGCTGAAGAGATGCACTCGTTCAGTATCATTATAATAATAAGTTATTCAAATTTTAAAATCTTAAATTTTAAAAATTAATTTCACAGACATATGAATTACACAAATAAAAATATGAAGCATTAATTGAATAATTCTCACTGCCCTTTACTTTCCATGACCTTCCTGTGCAGAGCAAGCGACCAATGTTAGGAGCGGCTTGGCCTATTTCAGTAAAGTCATCTGCAAAAAGTCAGTTCCTAAACCAGCGGTTAAATATAGCCTCCAGCAAAGTCTCTTCCAGACACTATTGCTCCTCATTCTAAAAGCTGCACTACCTATATCTGGGATAGCATTCCTCCTCGTCCTTCTCTTTCTTTACCATTTTCTCCTGGTCTTCCCTGGTTTGCCGAGTTGGAAATCTGTATTTTGGCTTTGTTTAGGACTCAGCTGCTTTGGCAGGCCAGCTCTAAGAGAGATAAAATGCTTCTTGTTTCTAAAGGGGAAGAAAATGGCAGTTTGATATTTATCTACTAGGAAGAGTCTGATAAATCCTGAGGATCTACAGGGAGGGAGGACTTGTCCTTCTTCCCCTAACTTGGCTTGTTACTAAGACACGATCCTAAGATGAAAAGAAAGAACTGGCCATAGAAAGCAAGGCTCTGCAGGGCTGCAAGGAGATGCTATGAGTCCCACATCCCTGTCCAAACCATATCACATCTAAGCTTCTTTTTCATGTAAGTCACAGGAGTCATACAATGCCATACAGCGTCTTTGGGACATGGGGAATGAAAAGCAAGTCTCTCAGTGGGTCTGACTCCTGTTTAATACTGGAAGGGCAAGGTAAAAACCTGCCAGCCTGGGTTGGTCTCCATTCAAGGCTGTACTGCGCCAACATACTGTCTCTGCTACAAATATCTGTGGCGTGCCCTACTCTTCTACATGGATATATCTGAGCTACAGCTCTATAGCAGTGGCTTCTAGCTCAATGCAATTCAATACAAGGTCTCAACAGCTGGGGAGGTACTGGAGTCAGTGGGGTGAACAACAAGTGCTGCTTAAGCTTGCAGTGGACTTGGGCAGCTGAAGGTGGGTTTTCTATCTGAGCAGAAAACTCTCACATCCATATCTCTCCCTCAACAGCAAACAGACTCATCTACCACTCAGGGCCTCCTCATGACAATTTAAATAGCATGAATTTTGTATAATTCTCACATTTGTTCAGTTGTGCAAGGACTCATTACATTGAAATCTTACTTCATTCTCAATATATTTAACAAAATTTAAACTTCCCTTTTCATATTTTTAATACAGTGTGCATTAGGCATGTACATGGACACACATGTTCCAGTATTCACAAACGCCTGTGGGCTTCAGTTAATTTTTAAATCATAAATATAATTTTCCCCAAAGATTTCATCTATGATACCTTTTTTTTCATCTCTTTTGCTATACCACGAGCTTCATTACCAATTAATGATGTTTAATGGTAGCTAAATTGGCATTAAATTGAGACATCAAAAAAAGATAATGTTTTTTCCATTAATGAGATTACTGAAGTACTATTATGTACCACTTTTATGCTGAATTGCTAATGACACGGAATTACTCATTTCTTGTTTACAAAGCTGACTTTTAAAAATATTCCTTATTTTTTTCTTTGTCCTGTCACTCAAGCCTTTTGCCAATGCAAGTACATAAAATACCTCTGAAAATATTGTTACTTCATTATTTTAGAGTATTATTTCATAGCAAAATACATTATATCACACATAATATTACTTCATAGTACTTGGTTCAGTCTGTCTACCCATCAAAAATAAAGTGTCATCAGTAAAGAAACAGTACCAGGAATAGGGTAACATTAACATTTTCTAAAGCTCTGAATGAACTTTGCTCAAAATGTTAAAAGAGTACCACATACATGGACCTACATATCCTGTCAGAAAGGAACTCAGATACTTTGAAATTGAACACAAGGGATGGATAACCGGTAAGCTGGAAGATAATACCAGTGCTGGAGCTAAGAACAAAAATGACAGCTAGAGAGTTACCTAATCAGGAAATCCCAAAAAAATGAGTAATTTCAGACATTATTCCTGCCTGTGCTGTTCTTTAACTTTTCAACTTGAATCTAAACCCCCTTCTCTAGATCTTCTGAAACTCAGTGACAGTTCTAATATTTCCCCCTTCCCCTCCCCCCTCTTCCTGATAATGATGACCAGGAAAAGATTTTACTGTGGCTTATCTTATTCAAGGCCAGTCTGTCACATTTATTAATAACAGCATCATTTCCTCAGATCTGGAATTCCATATCTGGATTACATTAGTGAAATGGAACATGCTGCATGTGTGACTCCAGTGCAATTGTGACAGTATCTTATTTTTTGTGCAGTCCTTCAAAGATATTACTCTTCTCTCAGAAGTGGTGAATTGATATTACCAAGCTGTATCAATGATGAAATTACTATGAATTAGTTTGTCTGCTGTTCCCTCACTCAGTTTATTTCCAGCAAAAGGTCTTACAGTCTATCAAAAAAAAAAAAAAGTTATTTCCTGAAAAGCAACATGAATAAAATTAGCCTCTGTTGCTGTCTAGAAACACTCCTTCCATATGATTGAATACTATCACTGAACAACGAAGCGGAGGTGGGCACTGCACTCACATTCAACTTACCTTAGGATATGGATACTGCTTTCCTTTTGGATACAGACCACCAGTAAATCGAGGAATAACCATGTTCGGTACCAGTGAGTCATTTATGGTCAGAAATGCCAGTCTTTCACCGTCTGGAGACCACCAGTGGGCAATGTGAGAATGAAGAAGTTCCTCTGCAAAACCGGATTTCCTTAGGGTCCATAAAAATAACTACCACATAGTTTCCATCTCATTCAGTTGGCACCGATTTGTTCTTTTTGTGCCTACTTCAAATGCATCTGTTGTAATTTCATTAATTCCACATTATCCTACGTTGAATGTTTGGATAACAAGGTGTATTGAAAAACCAAACTTTAACCATTTTCCTCAAATGAATACTTCCATTGACATCAATAAATCATTTAAATATGAAAGATGATTTTAACTGCCATATGCTTAGTTCTATTACATTCCATTAGACGTGTTTAATTAATTTTTAAATTATTTGCACCATTTTAATAGGAAGGTATTTTTAGGATTGGCTTTTTTTTTAAATTAAAATCTTTAGCATACCTGATTCCTCTGAGCTGTGGCACCTGGTAACACGCAGATCCTCACACAGTGATATATCTTTGTAATCATTCTTGGAGTATAATATTTGGCCTTTTTTGTCTCAGTCTAATACTAAATTTTAAGTCTTAGAAAAGTCACTTTTTCTGCAACGTAACATTTTTGGAAATCCAAACAAAACTTTTTAGTCAAATTTTACTTGATTTCCAAATTAAAATAATCCTCAAAAATGTCATGCAATGTTTTATTACATTTACTGTCATTGTATTTTGCATTCAAAAGAAACAAACCAGAAACAGCCATAGAAGCAGCACCTAAACTGGAATCCCAGTAAAGCAGCTCCAGATCAATTCCAAATTCACCTTGCACAGGTCTTCTGCCTTCCAATTGTGAAAAGACTTGGAGTTTTTTCCATTATGTATTTGATATGTTGGCTCATTTGCTGAGTATTTTGTATTTAAATTTGAAGAATCTAGCTGCAGAACTAATTGACAATATATATTAACAAGAGGAAAGGCATGACTGCATATCTAATAAAGACCCTACCTACAAAACTACTTAAAGTGTCAATGAAGACACTCCAAGATGCTAATCAGATTCTAAAAGTTCTGAAGTGGCTTAATAGTTTGTATTATCTGATTAGGTGCAATGAAGCTGGGACCTATATTCAAAGTCATATATTCTGGGCCATGCTTCTCTTTCCCTGGCTGGATAAGTATAACCTTTTACATGAGACAACAGCAGAGAATGAATGGTGAATATCGGGTAGCAAAAGTCAGTGTTCTGTTTGTTTGAAAATATTACTGTTTGCATTCAAATGAGGTTATTCACACAGAGAAAAGGCGATTCCCAAATGCTTTGTAAGGTAAAATGCTAATAATAAATTTATGCAAATGATAAAAGTAAACAAATGAGGTCAAAAGAAGAAACAGTTTCCAGTTCAATGGAAAATCTCTTAACTTCACCTGAACAACATTCAGCCTTCTCAGCTTCTGATGCTATTAAAAACACTACTGACAGCAGAGGACTGCTCCAAGATAAACAATGCTCAGTGGGAAAGAAGCAGTACATTGATTCATGCCTGCAGACATGGACTGTGGTCCTTCAATGTGTAAGGTCAGAAATCCCTTTTATCCTTATTTTAATTATGTGCGTTGTGGAGAAGAGCCCACTGATTGCCTGCATCCCTGGCAACCCAAAGAATTCTTCATAAATGAGGAAATGCAACAGCTGTTTGGGCCCAGGATTAAATAACTTGGAGAAGAATGGGCAAAATCACTTAAGGAAGGCTTTAGGATATACACTAGGAGAAAGGATTGGAGATACGTATCACCTCCCACACCATTTCAGAAACTTTCTAGTTCCACAATAGACACCTTTTCCTTTTCTGTCTGAAGACAAGGGTATGCATATAGCTGTAGAGACAGGAAACAAGAACTGGGCTGGTAACTGATGAGGAGGTATAAGATATTCAGATAAATTCACCTGGCTTCCTTTAAAAAAGGGAGAAGCAGGCTCATGACCTTTTTGAAAATCAGCCAGGTATCAGACTGATGTATCCATGCATTTACAGTAAAAAAAAAATCACCAACAGCATATATGAAGACATCTGTGTTTTATTGTCAGCTAAAGAAGTTTTGTGAAGCTTTAAAGCCTTTCAGTCCTCAAATATTCATTAATAAAATGTGTCTGTAGGAATGATGGGCACACGCAGAGAAGCAGGAGCATACCCTCAGACAAGCATCACTGCCACTATTGTGCTAGTGGCACTTGTTCTTTCCAAGTTACTCTATTCTCTTTTTCTGATCATCGTGAGATATTTACAGCTCAAAGGAACAATCGTTTGTTGTATCAACAGTTTTGTTGATCTTTAAAACAAATAAAGATACAAAAAATTCACATAATACTCTTTCAGATACTGAGATAAATAGGTAAGCTGAAACACAAATTAAAAAAGCATACTGGCATGTTTCAAATAAAAGAGATTAGTTTCGATTCTCCTTAGTTCTTAAATGTACCTCTCATGAACAGAGATCCAAATCATATTAACCCTCCCAAATTTCTTCCATTAAAATATGCCTTAAACTTCTATCTTTATAATTCTTAGATGTACTACTCCATCCCTCCCAGACAGCTCAAATAAAATGCCTGGTAAATACCAGTCATATATCAGTTGCATTAGGTAATACCAGTTGCACTAGGTAACCTTTTGTGGTCCCTTATAGCTTGAATTATCCTACAATATCCTTATGATCTTTTGCAGACTTTTAAAGAGTCTTGTATTACATTTTGTTCTGTGCAGTAGAGCTGTATAATAATCCTTCATTATATATTGTTCACTGCAGCTCCATGCTGCACCCAGCTGTACCCCAAAGAGTCTTCTCCTGAAACACAAACTGCCCTCTTCCAAACAGGAGTCTTCAAAATGCTCGCAGAAATGGAGCCAGAATACCCTTGTTTCATCTGTGACTCTGACTCGTACTAATTTCACTTTATTTTAGCAAAAACTAGATACACTGTATCAACTTCAGTGAGCTATATATGCTTACATTCAACTCGCTTGCAGTCATATTAGACTTGAAGAATATGCAATGCATATAAAAATATTCTATTCCAAAGATGCCCATTGTCCTTAAGATTTGAAATATGCTGCTACATTAAAGCAGTACAAAACATTATTAGAAACCTTGGAAGTGGGTAACTATCACACACAGGCATTTATATGGCAAAGGGATGCAAAATATCATTCTAATTTCAGAGTTTACTTGGTCAGAGATCTTATGAATTCACGATGTGTGCTATCTGTTATTAACTAGTGAAATGCCCAAGTGGTATGAACAGACCATTTCCAAGGGCCACACTTAAGTTCCTTACTTTGTGATGTAACACCATTCCTAAAAACCATTCTGCCCTGCAAAACTCTACATATGAGAAGTTACATACTTCAGGTAATAGAGTATTTAACACTGAGCTATTTACCTATAAAATTAATGAGTCCTATAGAAAATAACTGAAATATGTATTAATTTTAAGCTCCTGTAAAAAGCTGAGTAATCTATTCCCCCTTTTTTTTTCTTTTTTTTTTTTATTCATTTATTTTTATGTTAAAAGCAGAGAGAAACATTCTGTGGTACTACCCTGAAGATGGCTTCTGAAGCCAGATGATATCACAGATTGAGTTGTCCACTCCATTGCACTGCTTGCAAGCAACAGCAAGTTTTCCAACAGCCTAGCCCAGGCTGATGTAAGCAAAAGCAGCAGCCACTGTTGAGGTAACAGAATGACACTTTTAGACCTTGTCAAAATACTCAGATTGGATTGAAGCATGTTCTTAAAAGTCAAGCATGATGTTACTGACTGGCTTGAGGGGCTGGAGTCTCTCATGAGTCATGCTACCACACAGCACACTAATCACCACTGAAGCTGAAGAAGACAAAGTGATAAAGAGTGAGGCACCAGGCAGCATCTTTGGTCACTTTTCACTGTGTACCACCTAAAACCAATTCTGCTTCTATGCTACAATTCTGTGACTTCTTCTATTAGAATGTTTTAACTGTAAACAGATCAGCACAGGTGTTCAGACAGGCAACAAACTGACTCCTTTCCCTTTTCACTTGTGTTGTAAACCCTGAACAGCTCCAAAGGTATGAATCAAGTTATTCTAGACAAGCAAAACACACAGGATGTTTAGTTTTGTATGAATACCTCTATTTGAAATGCCAGCCCCACTGAAGTTGGTAGTAAAATCCTACAAGATTTCACTACTACAGCATTTTTACATACTATCTAGTGTTCATAATACATTTGATATATTTGGGCTGAAAATAAATTCCTCTTTCTGAGAAAATACTGTTACATGCAAAAGAACAGTCAATAGCAAGTATGAATACATACAAAGACAATCTTGCAAGAAAATGAGAAGGCAAAGAAGCAAAACCAACCTTAGACAGCATTTTCCGAAATTAACAGATTTGTGCTATTTGGTCTGTATAAGAACCTCTCATCTGTTTTAATAAACAGATATATTTGTCCGGCTTACCTTCATACAACCAGTCTGCAATTCCATTGAAAATAATTCCTTCTTTTCCTGAAGATGTCAGGCGCAGTGAGCTACTCTTTACATCCGGCTGATAGTAGATGTTATTTTCAAATATATAAATCTGGATGTGGTAAGAGGGATGGAGAGAAAAAAGAACATTTTGGTATATATAAATGAATGTTCAGCAATGAATAATTTCCTCAGGCTCAGAACAGTGTACTGAATAATTCAGTATAAGTTTTCACCAACTTTGGCTTCATATTTACTTTTATTATCAATTTGCACAAACTAGAGCAAACTTTTAATGCTTATGCCAAGGCAAATTCTTTGAGATTGTATTCCCTGTTGAAATGTTTCTATACACTATAAGAAATATTATTACATTCCTCAGAATCATACAGGAAACAAGTTTTATAACAGCTGGATAGAGAAATAAATTTTCCATTAATTCCATTCTATTTAATAAAATAATCTGTTTTTCCAGCAGTGAAATTAGATACAATTCTGCAAGTACACACAGCACAGTACATACATCATAAATGTAAGTTACAGCTCTTAGGGTGGTGAGGCACTGGAACAGGTTGCCCAAAGACGTAAATGCTCCATCCCTGGCAGTGTTCAAGGCCAGACTGGACAGAGCCGTGAGTGACACGGTCTAGGGTGAGGCATCCTTTCCAGTGACAGGGGACTTGGAACTAGACGATCTTAATGTCCTTCCCATCCCTAACCGTTCTATGTTTCTAGCATTCTAACAATTCTATGATTTTATATTATGAAGTGAAAACATACTGGAAAAGCAAAAGTAAATAGCAGACTCCTGTTAATTCTTCACAGCTTGCTAACTCTATTTCTGGCTCTGATACACAAACATTTTACCTCAAGTGTGCCATATAAATTCCTTTTATTTTCAAGTCTAGACTCTGTAGGGTTTGGCGTTCAGAAGATCTCACGGCGTCACGGAAAGATAGAAAGTTAGTCACCGCCTCCCTATGATGCACCTGTAATCCCGCCCACAGTTGCTAGTATAAAAGAAATTAACTGTGCAATAAACGATGAAGTTGACGCTCACACTGTGTGTGTTATCTGTCCCTTCCCCGGTCCGGGCCAACCAGTGATCTAGTCGAGAAGCTTTGATATGTAGCGCCGCTACAAGACTCCTCTTCCTTTTCCTGTAAATAACAGACTAGACAGACAATCCTCTCCTCCTTCATTGCCACTTCTCAGCCGTGTCTGCTTTTTTTTTTTTGCTTGCTTTCTTGCAAAGGACTTCAGGTTCTCTCATTTCTGGAGACTGAGCTTCAGGCTCCATGACCAAGTCAAAAAAAGAAAGATAAAGGCCAAAAAAACCCCAACAAACTATGGGACTGAGGGGATGGTAAAAAGGGCAGGAGACAAATACAGTGATGATGAGGAAGGTTTCTCACATGGAAATTCTTATGTACTCAGCCGTATGTCACAACAGGCTGAATGCCTGCCTTTATCAGCCAGGAGACCTTCAAGCATTTCACTGCAGCACAATTTAGGTACATGCTTGTCCCTGACTTCTCCATTGTCCCTATCAGTTCCAGCCCTGGTTAATAAGAAACAAACATTTGAGATACTAACAAGCCAAAAGCTGCAGATGGGTATAAATAGGAGAGCCACAGCTACTCACATTTCCTGTAACAGTACCCTTTGTCCTTTTTGTCCCTACTCCTACATTCCTCATTTTCCTCAGTTGTCAATGCCTTGTATTTCAGCTATAATCATCTCAGAGTTGTAGGTTTTTTCTTTACTTTTTTGTTAATAATGGCCACGTATGTACTTGCACAGTTTAACGATGGAATCAAATTAGTGTCACTATTATGCACCATCTTGATTCACACTAAGAAAATGCAGCTAACAGCACTAGAGAACAATACACAACAGAAATTTTTGTTACATTATTACATCAATGAACACTGATGTATAGAGTCCCTGAGACTGCTAACATGCCATAAATACATTTCCAACCAAGACCTTTTTAAAATCCTAGTCATTTATCATTCTCACACTTCTATGATAAACAACTTAAGAGAAAATACTAACCAGACAGCAAAGTATTATTACCACTATTGCTTCTGATCTCTTTGTTTCTAAATTACCGTCCAAAACAGATTTACCAATAAGTCCCCAAACTAATGGCACTTCTCAATTTTTAACAGTAGACACTTTATTATTTCTGCTTCACAAAGCAATAAAACTCAGGTGTTTTTTTCATACTGTGAGCAATGCAATAATTTTAGCCATAACTGGAAATCAAGGGTGACTTGGAACAAAATTCTTTATGGTCAGAAATTCAAGATTCAGCAGTGAGCTCAAAACTGAAGCAAAAATAGTTGATCCAGTTTGAATAATCCAACAAGTACTGACCCAGTAATTACATTTATAGTTTTATAAATAATATTTGATACACTGAGAATTTACGGGAAGCTGACATATGCTCCAGCATTAATACCAGAAGAAAACAAGGATTAGAGAATGCTGAACATAGCAAGCTTTTAAAAAATATCAACAAACACTTCTGTAATACATATTTGCACAGGAAAAATGTTCATTTTTTTCTAAGGTAAAATAAATAAATACAATTAATTAAAAAAATGGTTAATTGGTGAATCAAGAAAAACAAAATAATTTAGCCAAGTAATTGCTACTTAAGTAAACTAAAAATATTTCTAACAGACTAATTTACAGGTGAGAACCACTCTATTGCCTATTGCTTAGCAAGGAGCGATTTCTTACAGATGACAATCTTTTCTTACAAGGCCAGGCTGGACGAAGCCTTGGGTGACATGGTTTAGCTGGAGGTGTCCCTTGCCCATGGCAGGGGGGCTGGAACCAGATGATCTTAAGGTCCTTTCCAACCCTAACTATTCCATGATTCTATGATATAAACAACTGCTTTCAGGAGATTACAATAAAAAAGTCTCCTTAATCAAATTATTCTATTTTGCTTAAGCTTTTTAATTAAATGAGCTCAATCTAACTCATTTTTGAAGATCAGAAGTATCATTTTCGCTTCCCTCCCCCCTTTTCAGGCTATTTGCATTCTTAATGGTGAAGATACCCTTAATGGCTCGTCTGTGCAATGTTTGGAAATACTTTTATTTAAAGTCATCACTGCCAATCAAAGTACAGGATTAAGTAATACTTGTTTTATGACTGAACCATGAAAAGGTCTTTAATTCTGTTATTACTAGTTAGCAGCATTGTTAATTCCATTTGACACATTTCAGATAAGTGAACATCTCTGAAGGAATACTCACTGTTGTGCCACTGATTGCCGGATTCCTAAGCTTTATCCCCTATTTATTTCATAAAGCAGCTTTGTCTCCATCCTCAAATAGTTCTCAGTCCCCTGTGAGCATCCCCACAATCCTCTTAGTCTACTCTGCCACCCAAAGTTTCTCTTTTCTCCCCATCACTCGTGACACATGTTCTTTCAGCTTTGGAATCTACCCCAAAGAACAACTCTTTCTTGAACATATGGATTGGGACACTTTAAAGTTCTTGATAAACTTCAAAGCCACCCAGTGGCTCTCTCTGAAGCAAGCTTCAAGCATGTAAATGTCTCAAGCTTGTTGCTTGAATAATGTTAATCATTAAAAATGATCCATTTATGTTTCTTTGCAAAACGTTTATGACATACTCATAACTACTCATGTTCCTCCACATAACTAAACAGCATGTAAATGCACATTGATGATTTAGGGTTGGCACACTGTCAAATATTTCTCTGCATGGCCTGCAGCATTTTGAAAGATCAAAATCCCCATGCTTGAGCCTCTAAAACCATCTTGGAAAGATTCACCATTATGGTTAGTCATTTAATGTCACTTGTAATTTTGAATATTTGTTATATTTCAAGAGGGGCCATTTTCCACATGAAACCTGCAAACTGCTGTTTCTATCAATAGGAATGGCTCCATGCACACTTCCAACAATGATGCTGCCCACCCCCTGAAGACAGGACTGCATTCTCCTCCATTCCTGAATGTGCCAAAGTGCTCACCTGTAGTTATTTAAGGGAAATAAAGGCTTGGGGGCTAAAATGCTGATTTCCACAGCAAAACAAGCAGCAGAGTTTTAATAGGAGTGACAACTATATTTTGAAGGCTGTTAGTAGTGGCCTGAGAGGCTCTTTGCTTCACTTTCTTGCAAATCCAGGCATTGAAGTCAATTAAGCACAAGTACCTTGTGTAGCCAGAAAAACCAATCTCCCATCTGACATCACCACCAGAACAATGCAGCCCAGAAAGATGTTTCTAAAACGCATACTCATTGTAAATTTTTTTTCCCAGTATAGTATTTATATGGTACAAGTGTACCTCATACATAACTCTAAAAATACTGAAATTTTAATAGATCACAGTTTGAAATTAATTTTGTTCACAATATTGCTTGGTTTTGTCCAGTGTTTGCACATACAACAATGATCAGCAACTACGTTTCTGGGCTTCACGTCCCTCTGAAATAACTATGACTACAGGAAGCTTGTGCGCAACAACTATGGTTTTACCAGCAAGCAGTGAAATGTGCTTTTTCTCCTGCTTACTCATTGGCTCCTGCTTGCCTGCTGCAGACACACCACCACTCCATACTCCATCTGCTGCAAAAAGTGGCATCAAATGTGAACTGACTGTAGAATGAAAACTCATACTGGTTTTATTTTATGTGGATTATCACAAGTCCACCAATTCAGAGTAGAAATGGAACTATTCCTCAGCTAAACATGAAAAAAATCCTACACCAGGCCCCAGAAGCAGACAAATTCCTTAAAATGTCAAGCTCTCCCCTCCCTAAAAATTATCTAACTTCCTTTTCTTTAGGTCATACATTTTAGCCTTCTTGCTCAGTTTAAGCACTGCCACCCATGCTTTCTGGTGAAAACAGTACATCTGTAGAAAACTCCTCACAGTTCTACTCAATACTGCACTAAAATACATTCCCAAGCTTTTCTTTCAAAACCACAAAGACTAGGTGGAAATTTTTATATTTTAGGTGGCTGCTGCTGCTGCTGCTTAGCTGCAGTACAGCAATACATAGAAGCTGAATTCATGAGC
Source organism: Psittacus erithacus (assembly GCA_009867235.2). Classification (NCBI taxonomy): domain Eukaryota; kingdom Metazoa; phylum Chordata; class Aves; order Psittaciformes; family Psittacidae; genus Psittacus; species Psittacus erithacus. Next base: position 2,638 of record WYDI02028341.1, on the reverse strand, counting down.
CACAATTTTTAGTTGTCAAAACAAGAATAAACAAGAAAGCAAGTGTCTGGGAGAGAACTCAGGCTACTACTTTTCCTACAACCAAGTCTCTCAAATACTCTCAAAAACTCTCAAATACTGCAAAGCGATAGCAAATCACGACACTGGAATAAGAATTATTAAGCAAAACAACAATAACAAAAATTATTCTTGGGGAAGAATCTTGCAAATACCTGTGTGTAAAATCATGACTCCTGTAAGAAAAACTAAACATGTGCCCAAAGGTTCCCAGGGTGGGGACTTCAACATACTTCATCGCTTTGCATATTCTGTTTTGGGCAATGTCACATAAACCAAAAACTTCCCTGGACAGTCTGTCTCTACTCAGGTATTTGGGAACAAGTAAAAGGGCTTTTATTAGCGTACACTTGTGTCTAACTACTACGTCATTACAGAAATGTTGACTGTAGCTACTGAATCTTACAAAACTGTTAAGAGGAGTTGCTAACTGTGTATCAGACTGGCATTTTCACGAATACATCAGTGGCTTTGTGCCCAAAATGCTTTCACAGCTTTCAGGCATGATGGTAAGAAAAAAAATTGAAAAAGTCACAAAATGGAACCAGGCTATGCTATCTTATATTAAAATTATTATTACACTTTTTTTTTTTTTTAAACTCTTCTCTTCACCATCTTTTACCACATTTCCCAATTATTTAAAATTATGCTTTAGCTAAGACCCTTACCTAACAATGTTGTAAATGGGGACAAATATAAAAATCTATGGCCTTAAAAAATTTTTGACTTTCCGTTTTCTTAGAGATTTTGCACAGCAAATCATATCAAGCCTTAAGCAAAGAGAAGAAAAATACATGGCATTTCTTTAATTATTTTTAAAGTATTTTTCTAATTAATGGAAGAAATCTGCAATAAAATTTAAATTAGTGACAGATAAATTCTTGATAATGATCACATTTGTTTCAACTAAATGTGAAGAATTTGAGCCTCTGCTTGGTTTAATGTTCTACCTACAGCACTAATCCTTCCCCTTCTTCCGCATCTGTCAGCCTTTCAACTATTTTCTTTCATAAACCTTCTTCTAAATTGATTTATTCCAAAACATTTATTTATCATTTGCGACATGTTTCACAATTACATGACTTTACTTCAGGCTGAGGTCTTAAGCAGAGCACCCAGCCTGAGCAGTTAGTTCCAGATGGCAGACAGCTGTGAAAACAGACATCTAATCCCACAGCTGAATGGCAAACCCAGTGCCAATAGCTAGAGAGACCCTCTGTGTGTCTTTAATAATTTCCAACATTACAGGCAGAGAGAAGCTGGTAAATTACAGAAAAATACTCCACTTTTTCCCTTTAGGCACTCCACTGAAGCCTTCTGCATGGCATATCCACACTCAATCACTCCTCTGATTGCAGGGTAGACTATCAGCAACAGGACAAGCTTTTTACTCACCAGTCAGGCAGCAGCAGCACTTTGCCTGGAGCTGTGTGGAGGTCACCATGCGATCACTTACCCCTGCACAGAAGCAGGGAGTGTGTCCAAAGGAGGCTTTGAGCTTTGAGCTCCCTATCAAAGCAGGGGGCTCTAGCAGAGGCTGCCAGCAGCCAGTTAGTCCAGGCAGTTGGGCAAGTCACTATCAGATATTTGCATGTGTTCCAGAAATTCATGCAGACATCAAAGCTCAGACTTGTACTTATATCCGAAAGCCCAGTTCTCTTCAGGTGGAAGAGAAACAGAGAAGTACACCTTGCTGACAAAACCTATATCCTTCCCTGGAAGCAATTATCAGTCTCACTTACAGAGAAAACCAACCAAACTGAAAGGGAAATTTCTCTCAAACATGACATTAATGAGGTACATTTAACAATCTGGTATTACTCCTTTCTCTAAATTACTCATGAACAAACTTAAATTTATATGACTATTTTAAGATAGCTTACCATGCAATGACTTCTTAAAATAGATTATACAAACACTAGCCGAGTAGGTATAATGTATTGCCACTGCTATTCCCCAATACAAGAGGGCACCATCTTGGGTCTAGAAACAACATTACTCACTCATGTCATGCTTTGTGCAAGCTGAAGGTATATGGTTAATATACCTGGGACTTACTTGCCTAACTTAATGAGAAAATCGTTCTAATTAATCCTCCAGAGTTTGATCATGGCAGATTTGTTTGACTACCTGATTGATACCATCAGCACAAATACATTTTGCCATCAATAATACTAGAAATATGTAATGCCAAATGCAGCCATAATTTACCCTTATACAAGTTTTAACAGCTCTTGAAATTAACTTTTCAAGATAAAAACTTAATATCCAGTCCTTCCAGTACCTAAAGTGGGCTTTAAGCAACCTGGTGCACAGGTACGTGTCCCTGCCCACAGCAGGTGGGCTGGAACTAAACAGATTGGGAAGTCATCAATTTGATAGGTGGACCACGCAGTGGATAAAGAACTGGCTGGATGGCCGCATGCAGAGTTGTGATCAATGGCTCAATGTCCAGCTGGAGACCAGTAACGAGTGGTATCCCTCAGGAATCAGTGTTGGGACCTGTCTTGTTCAACATCTTTGTCGGTGACATGGACAGTGGGATTGAGTGCGCCCTCAGCAAGTTTGCTGATGACACCAA
>WYDI02028340.1:0-36773 GCA_009867235.2 Psittacus erithacus | reverse complement strand
CTCTCCAGCATCCTTGTAGCCCCCTTCAGACACTGGAAGCTGCTCTGAGGTCTCCACGCAGCTTCTCTTCTCCAGGCCGAACAGTCCCAGTGTTCTCAGCCTGTCTTTGCCCGTCTTGCAAATTAACCTTGCAGAATCAATGCAGACTTGGGGATTAGGCAAACTCTACTACTACTACAGTACAGCAAACACTCTGCTTTGGGGGAGTCAGTGCAACAAAGAAACACAACAAATGGAATCAAGGGCCAACTGTGAAGCATGAATATTTCAGTTACTGAATTTCTTCTTTTGCCTCAAAAGCTGATTCTTTTCCCCAGGAACAATCATATCAATCCCTCAAATAGACCTGGCTAAGGACACTACCCAAGAAAGCCACGTTACACAGATAAAAGTGCCAATATCCTCTTGCTCTTGGATTTCCCTTTTCCGCATATGAATAATTCAGGTATTTTAGTAATCTGAGACTGAGTTCATTTGCATTACACAAATAGTTGATTAATTGTTGATTAATTAATTAACACACTAAGAAATAAAGACCCAAGGCATTGATCAGGCCCCATTTGCTCTAATAACCCCTGAACTCTGCAATCAGATCGTTGAATTCGAAACTACTCAAGTCTGATGGGTTGGAAGGTTTCAGACAGCTTCTTAAAGATAAAGCCCAAACACTCAGCAGTTTCTAGTCAGTCCCATTTAAATAAAGGTGCAAATCAATACATCAGCCCATGCCTTATGAGTCACTCTAAAACTTGGTTTGCTTCATGCTGTCCACACTTGCAGTTTGTAATTGCCACTGATTTTTGTCTTGGAAAAACACAACCATGCCATTTAAACTGAGAGATGTTCCTCTGTTTGGGCAGCAGGGATATTTTCAGTGTAAAGAGATGCAAAGGGGTGCTCAGCACAGTGTTAGATCATGCGATAATACATTCATGGCATGTTTCTCCTAAACTAATCAGCAGAGAAATAATTCACATTGTGAATATTAAGGCTGTCATCTGGAGGTGTGGAAGTTAATGGCCCGTAGAAAGGAATCAAGCCATTCACCTCTCTTCTCAGAGTTATTGTTTTAAGGGGAATCAAGAAGACAGCTCTCCATTAACTGAGTTCACTTCTTACTTAATCATGTCTCCTAGAAACTAAAAAAGACATAGTTTGGAGACAAATGTATGTAAAAGACTATGTAAAAGCAGTCTCCCAAGAAGTATATCACAACCTCAAGCCCAGTCAATTAATACACCCGTAGTAGGCAAATATACTAAAGAGAACCAAAAGGATAAATCTGCCTGATTTTTCATATCAAAGCTCTGATGTGCTTCTACTGATTTGCAGAGCTTGAAACATTCTTTTTTGGCCCATTTTCCCCTAAATATTACAGCTAATGGTATTTTAATGAACACTTGAAATAATAAGGTTGCTTAAGAGAGTATGCAGGTATTTATAGTTTGGATATGGAAAGAAAATTAATTAACTGTACCTTTAATTAATCTATTAACCAGTTGTACAAATAGTCACTCCTGAATTACAGGTGTTCTACAGTGGAAATATCTGGGTTTGAATAAGATTTTTAGATTTAAAACCCACATTAGCAACTTAACCCACATTAGCAATTTAAAACCCACGTTAGCAACTGCTAACGTGATTTCTTCACTCTGAGAAGCTTCTATGAGAGACAGAGCACTTGCCTTGCAGCACTGGCTCCCAAAGTCAATGAAAGTCACTGCATACTTCAAATTAAGCTTTTCTCATCTTTAACTTATGAAAGCAGATAGGAATTAGTGACCACTGTCAGTTTCTTTTCATTAATATGAGGAAAAGATTTAACACAGTGAGCAGATTACTCTTTCTAACAAAGTTAATTTATTTGACCTTCCTTTCTTCTAGGGAGGGAGGGCACTGTACTTGCCAAGTGGAGTATGAGTCTGCACTTTCCCAGGGTTACTACTTACTACATGTCAATATGAACACCAAGGCAGTCACGCTGGCCTCTTTGTGAAGATCTAAATAAATACCTTATTCAGGTAAATTTAGTCAAACATTTCAAACAGCATACTTAAGGGTAGCAGACAATAAACTGCAATGTGAAAAAAGCCCAAATGCTTTGTTATGTTCAATATACCACCTTCCTTTCTTGAACAACAAAATGCAGGAGCTAAAATGCAGGTATTTGAGCAAATTATGATGCACTTCTTTCCCCCAGATTTTCAAAGCTGTATTGAATAGGTCTGTAAAGATTTCAAAACACTATTACCTGTGAAATGGCTTCAGACCTTATTTCCTAAATGCTCTAATCGACCCCCAACATCAAGATTGAGTTTTCCCTATGGTCCCCACTAATTACAGTGGAACTTGATGTACAATTTCACCTATGTAAAACTATGGAGGAGAAGGAGACATTGTCTTTTTCCACCTAATACTGCAGTAGCTCAAGCATGCTGCAAATATGGCTCAGGGCTGTTTGCACACCCTCATAGAGATGAACGGCATCACAGACTTATGTCCTTGTAATTTCCTGCCAGCTCTCACTCAAGGTCTTGTGATGAGTTGCCTCTTCTGTGACTCAGCTGTCTAGCCAGACTGTGCCTAGTATCACCCCTTCTGGAGCTTCAACCATCTACAAAAGGCAAGTGAAACCTGAAGCAAAAATACCACTTCACACAACACTGTTCCTACAAGTTGTTCCTCCCCTTGTCTCCTCCATCAGAGCTGTGTGTCATCTCCATAGGGTTCCTTGTCCGAGGCCCAAAGCATCCACTTGCTCTCCTGAATTTCCCCAAGTTCAGATATTTTTCCCAGCTGAGCTTTTCAGGCTCCTTTTAACAGGAAGCTAAATCCACAGCAAGAACCTCCACAAACACAAAACAATTCCATCAGGTATAACCATGCAGATTAACAATTCATTTCCATGAAGACCTTATCTGTTTGTTAGAGGAGGATTTTTACCACATATAGGGAGATTTACTGGCTCATGGAGCAAGGCAAGTAAATTTGCTTATGATGTCTGCTCAAGGAGGTTTGATGGAGTCACTAGCACCTTCCTGGGCACAAACCACTGCTATGCTGCACAAATGGCAACCTAATGCTTGTATTTAACACTTTATTCTAGGGGGGGAATAGGCCAGAATTTATTCTTCCCATAGGAGTACAAAACCTCAGCAAAGTCACTTCCTGACTCTCTCTCTTTTCCCCTCAGTGACTACAGGAGCATATTTTAGAAGCTGAAACCACCCTGACAGAAAAACTTATCTCGGAACATCCCACCATGCAGAAACTGCTCTCATCTCTCCGCTACCAGAGAGGAGAAATTCAGCACCACAGACACCTCCTCCTTTTCATTGCTGCTGTGAACCAAGTCGAGAGACCTAGCCCTCTTGCTCCTCTTCACTGCTTTCGTTCTCTTGAAGAGAGATAGCATTTCATGATAAAAGGATGCAAAATAATTATTTTTCAAGCCCTCACCCTACAATGTGAAACAAATGTAAAACTCTATTATTTCCTCAGCCTTTAAGTCACATTGGTGACTTAATGTCACCTTAAGTCACATTGGTGACTTAAAGCCTAAGCGTTCTGATCCCTCCAATAGTACAGAAGAGACTGAAAAAGATCCTGGCTGTTACTTCTAAATTACAGTTCTTCAGCTTTTACCTACAAGACCTAGTATGATATAGAGGGGAAAAGGCTATTCTTATTTGTTTCGTGACAGCTGTTTGCAAAGATGAAAGTACCCAAACCTGTACATATTTTACATCCCAAAATGCTGGAGTACAATCAGCGCTTGTAAATCCTCCCCAATGCTCTATTTCTAGAGTGAATCAGCTGAGTTATGTAAACTGTCCCTTAAAAAAGAGAACGTTAGCCTCCTAAACTATCCCACCATTTGTGTTTATTAAACCAATTTAACACTCAAGCTCCAGCAAGCAAGCTAGCTTTCCAAATCAATAAGTTAGCACAGAAGACTGCAGTCCTATAAGGGATAAAGCAATGTGTTGGGATCTGGGAGAGAAACTGCTGAAGCACTCCTATTGTGTTAAAGACAAACAAGGAGTGAGAGGTTTAGTTACCATGTATTTGGTATTTTTATACACCATTGCATTAGTGCTCTAAGATTCACCATGAGAACACGTGGGAAGCTTGAAAACTTAGAGACATTGAACTTCATTCCTACCTAAGCTTTTATCATTGCTGCTTCCTCATCACAGCACCTCTCTGACTGATGGGATTTTCAGTCAGTAGGCCATCACTACCAGTAACTTCTGATTAAGACAGCAAAACCCCAAAGTCTGTAGATAATCTTAATATATTAGACCCTAATTGTTTACTCTCTTACCTTAGAATAATCTTAGGCTAATCCCATCCCCATTGCTAGTCATTGCTGCCCTTGCTTAAGATAACAGCAGGCACCCAGTCTTTGTTAATTCACACATGATGGTTTGACTGGAGGTCCTAATTTTATAAACTAAGGCTCCCTAAAGTAATAAATCAGGAGATTAAAATACAAGGCAAAAGCAATACAAACTATGAATATATGTACAACAAATGGGAAGATGAACTATGATGTTTATGCCAAATGTGCAAACATGTATTTTCTACTAGTGTATTTTACAGGAAAATGAAGGTTTGATTTTTGCTGACAATTACATTTACTTCGGTAGGCTTTTTAACAAAAACTTTTCTTAATACAAAGCCATAATACTTTAAAATTATTTTTTCCTCATTTTTGACGTATTTGCATGTTTTCCAGCCATTAGACTGTAAGCCATTTGTACTGTAATTACAAAAAATCGTTTCAAAACTGTATGATGTCCTACAGCACTTTGCCTTGACAAACAATTACCAGATATCACATTCAACAGAATACAAAAAGCAATCTTTATCACAAGGTTAAAATTAGTCTTTGAACAAAAGATGCTTTCAAAGCAAAGCCAAATTCTCATCAGCTTTGTATCAGTTTCTCTGGGAAAGACACAGAAGGGAGGGATGGAGAGGAAAGAAAGGGAAAAAACACTCTGAAGGACATCTGAAACATCTCTTGCTAATGCTCACTGTGAGCACACATTTCATCAGTGTTCTGACAGAGGTGTAAGCAGTAGGACATGATCACATTTCTGCTGTCAAACCACAGTGTGGTCAAACCCCATGCCCACTGAAGAAGAGAGCAGACCTAAGAGAACAGTTCTGGAGAGAAAGTTCTACCTATATTCAACTTAGGGACATGTTTTTGCAGGGTATGGTTAACGGCTGGACTCACTGATCTTCATGATCTTTTCCAACCTAAATGACTTTATGATTCTTAGATCTCACTTTTGTGATGTAATGAACTACCTCATCGACGACTGGTTGCTTTAGCTAACTGATGAGAAAGATGGTCAGTGATTGCCTCAAAGCACTGATCCATTTTCAGGAAGAGGCCACAAGAACAGAAAATCACATTGAAACATCCCGGACTTGTGTGAAATAGAAATCTTAATCTGAGCTGAAGCTGAGCAGTCCATTTCTCAGGCTTTGTCTGAGGGGTTTTGCTGTTGTTTTGTTTGGGTTTTCTTAGAAATAACTATAATTTCCATGAATAATTCCTGAATCTGGGTTTTTCCTTGGCACAAACGGTGGTTTGGCTGAAGGTTTTTAATTTTCCATTTCATTAAGCAACCAGAGCGTTCACAATGCACCAGTTCTCTGGCCTGTGCTCTGCACCTCCCAGGAGACAACTCCATGAAACAGTCACTGATTAAGAAGTCAGCAGCGAATGGGCAACCGAACCACTTGAATTGAAGCATAGAATTCTAAATACCAAAGGAAAAGCAGCATCTGTAGAACTTCATGTAAACTCAGCTCCAGGAATACACCTGGACCTCTCCACTGCACTATTATGGACTGTACCGGGATCTACTAACAAACCAGATCTTTCAGAAATCACTGCTTCAGTCTATTTGAAGTGCGTTGCTTTGAGAGTACCTACAATGATAAACCGAATGCTGTATCATAATTGCACAGGTAAGCCCTGAAGTACTAGGACAGAATGTCTTGAAACTGTGCAAAACCTCAGCTTTACACTCCTGTAAGTTATATCTTTGCTTCTGCAAAGCATTATTTGTATAGCTTGGACGAAGTACCTGATGAGCTTTATCAAACCCCTAAACTCTGCATCTGTAACTCACTTATGTTCTCTAAAATACTGAGAAGGTGCTTCTGGATAATAACCCAGAGCAGGTGCTGGCAAGTTATCAACATTGTGAGACTACATTCTATTTCTCTGCTCCAAGCAAAAAGTTGCAATGCTAAGGATTTGAGGGGAACAGGATGAAATAAAATAGGAGTAAATGGACAAATAAAATAGCTACATGGATTGCAGCTTTTGAGCTGTATCCTAAAGTGAAATTTCTGTGGCATGGCTTCTGAGCACTTATGCACATCCACAGAGGGGAAAAATAAATTTAATAATAATAATAGCAGTAATAATTAATTATTATTAATGATTAAAATATACTAGTCCAGTTTATAATGCTTCCCATTGGGAATCCAGTGGATTTAGAAGAGAACAATTTAGCTTGCCTTAAGAGATATTTACAGACTTCTAAAACTAATTAGTGAGGCTTCATTCTAAACAAGTACTACCGAATGGTTCCATGGAATGGGAAGGGAAAGGCAGTTTGAAAAGGATGTGCCCAAAAAAATCAGGCATGAACCAAGATGGATAAGAACCAATAAAAAGCCAATAGGTAAGACCCAGGAAAGAGAAGGAAGAATTATATGACATGTTTGCACCAGCAAGTTTGGGAGAGTCACTGAAGGAGTCATGCTTACAAGGAGAATACAAATGGATTCCCCTCTTGTACTTCTAGAGGAGGCCAAATTAACATAGGTTTTCAAACACCATCATAGGATCACAGAATCAACTGGGTTGGAAAAGACCTTTAAGATCACCATTAGAAAGAATTCAGGTGTTTTTCTCTAATCCTGTTTTCTACTTGCTAAGCAAAGTACTGTTAAGAAGGCAGCAGGGCAACATGAGCTGCAGCAGGTTCCTAAAGCGATGAGCTAAAAGCCAAGACATATACCGCCACAGAATGAGCTCCTCCAGGTAAAAATTGGGAGAGAAGTGCACACAGTCTCGTAATTCTAACAAAATTCAGATGGAAACAGCAAACAAGGAGAAAATGGGTTCTTTAAAGCCCGCAAGGTGCAGGATTTTTAATTCGATAGAAACACAGGGATTCTAATGTCTGCTAATTAAGCATGTACCTTCACGCTTGTAAAAAGCAAGGAGGTAACTCTTTACTTAAGAGACAATAGCACTGCATGGATTAACAAAGCTGCTGTCAACAACTCTGGACACCTGTACCAAGCTCACTTCTTGCCTAATTAAATATTAACGTGTCTTGACAGAATCTGTGGTATAATTTTAATTACAGTTTCCTCATAAGAAAGCCATATAAACAATGTCTCTCTAGTTCCTAGAGGCTGTCTCATAAAACTCCATTAGTAAATTGTGAACCATCACCACAACATTTCCCTCCATATTGCTATCAAGTCAGTCAAGACTGTTATATTCTCCTAGGAGGACGGGAGAAGAGATGCTTCCCTTTAAGGGAAGAAAAAGATGATTTCTTCAATAATCAAGCAGAAAAACCTTTTCAGTACAATCCCATTTAAAACACTGACAAAATTCTTGCGCGAAGAATCAACATCGGGGAGTTCCAGACCACCAAAGTTGTATTTAAATTTCTATATAACCCAAACTATTTTTTATTGCTGGATTAAGTAATTACGAAGAGAATCACATTACTCCCTTGAAGCATGTATTTAAATTTTCTGCTGGGGATGAATTGCAAATATTGAGGTATGACTTCTAGTTACCTGCAGCATTTTCTTTTTCCATTAGGATTAAGAATACTTAAACACTATAGGCATTGATTAGCATTTCTGTATATTTAGGGCTGAGAAATTCCAGGCAATTATACCAGTTCTATTTGGGAAGGTACTTAAATAGCCTGTACTATGATTTTCAAAGTATCAATTCTCCAGGTGGCACTAAAGCAATTTCAAGTCATAGATAAAGGGGAGTACAGGGAGGGTGGAAGGGCTTCAGCATCTAGGGGAATATTTTGATTTACATTCCAATGTTAATCTACCCATAACGCTTCTGCTTTGATAACCTGAGCTCTTAAACATTAACTTTGTTTTGAACATGCTCCTTTTATCTTTCCCTATGCATAAGTCCTATTGAAGCCAAAGGGTCTTTTGCATGAGCAGAGATTGCAAGGCTGAGCCACTAACTATTCTCAGAGCCTGATTACACACAGATCCGATGGCAGAATTGTAGGGAAAAACAATCTCCTCCTAAGAATTTTAACTCAGCATTTTAGCATCTTGTAAGAGATTCAAACCAATTTTAATTCAGCAGTAAATTCTACACAGGATATTCCAAATAGATTTTGATTTTTGCTAGAGGTCTCATCTGCTTTAAAATGCATTAAATAAAACTAATATTTTCCTCTTTGGATTAGCTACCAGAATGGAGACATACATAAAGAGCATTGCATGCAAAGTGTTCGACGTTATCTTCAGACACATAAAGCTAGTTGAAATAGTATCAGAATAGAATGAAACTAAATAATGAAAACCAAATAATTGACAAAACTTCTTGGAAATTACTTTCCTATGAATCAACTTGCAAGGAATCTCAAATCTGCCACTCCAAAATCAACTATTATCCTGACTTAGCTACGATTTTTATAATGACTAACAAATTCTTCTGACCCCCTTCATCATGGAATGAACTCTGCTTGCATGTTACGAGGATGCAGTACAGCTCTGGCAAGAAAGGTGAGACTCAGCTTGGGACACCATATATAGATCCCGGGGAGGAAGGTCTTTGGGAATGCAGATTCTGGGTAGATTTTGCTCAGGAAAGGGAGAGCCAGCACACACAGATCTGTCATCAGCCTCTGAGAGCACTGTGTGTTCATCCATCAGTCAGCACCAGAAGCACTGCACACAGGCTCCATAACCTAGAGAGAGGTGGCTTTCCCCTCTCAACAGCCTCTCAAAGCAGAGATTTCCAGCCTGCTGGGCTGATTCTAATTTTCCAGTCTGAGCTCTTACTAAATAAACATCCAGTGTTTGCACATGTTTGAACTCCTCTGACAGACAGGAATCCATGCAGAGAGTGCTAAAGTATACAGTGACTCTGTATGCCAAAGGATGAGCTCTGCTTCCCATCCGTTTGTGGCAGTCACAGAAGCCCCAGTCTCAAGTCTGGTTTTCCTCCTGCTTCACCTCAAGTTTTCATAGCAGAAGGTTAATCACTGCTTATTAATTCTTGTAAATGCCCAGGAAAAATGACACATTCTATTGGCTTTTCAGAATCAGCCCTGTGGGACATCCAGCACTAATTTAATAAAGCAGAAAGAGATCTAAGTTCTTTAAAATATTCCTGTAGGAACTGGAAGTAGAAATTCCCAGCAAGATGATTCTCCTGTTTACCACTGAGGAAAAGACTGAGTCTGAGCTGGTCATGTTCTTTCTCATTAAATATATAACAGGTCCCAAACCCCAGCACTCACTGGAGTCATTGCTCAGCGCTGCCAGTTCAGTAAATATGCTCAGCGCTGCCAGTTCAGTAAATATGCTTGTAAGAGGATCTTAGCAGACACACACTGGGTAGACATGAAGTCTCTTTCCTTTCAAATCAACAGGGAGGTGGCTGTTAAGAGACGACAATTGAGTTAAGAATTTCATTTGAGGAATCTGTGGCTAGTGCTCCCACTAGGGGTGTAAGGAAGCATAGAATGGTTTGGGCTAGATCTCTGACACTCTTAATGGCAGAGCCAGCTGAGACATGCTACAGAAGGCTTATGCATGCTCAAAACTAAGAATAAACGTGTCCTCAGGTAGAGAAGGCAGCCTGAACTGCAGGCTCTCCATGTATTCCGATAGAGTATTGATTTAAAACTGGGACAGGGATTCAAAAGCCTTCTGATGCTAAACATTAGAAGTCATGCACAAAGTTGTATAAGGATAAATAAGTTTTTTTTCTCTCCACAAGAAATCCTAGACTGGGGATAATTATATCAGTGACAAACAGGACATAGGGAATGTCTTCTCATCCTTTTGCCTACCACAGAAACAAACTGTTTCTGCTTTTGAATCTGGTTTTTTCCAGCTCTGCTCATCTTAGCCTTCCCCTAGCTAACGTTGCTTTGTGCAGCCAGTACAGAGCAGGGCAGGCTTCTCTGCTGCACATCTATGAACAGCAAAGATGAGACTATTTTGTGCACGCAGTGATACAGTAGAAGCGTTTGTCCTCGTGCTATTTAAACAGCATTTTGTGAACTACAGCACAAAACAGTTCAAGTGCAGCATATCCCGAGAATATCCACAAACTGTGACAAATTCTTCCACAACAATCACAGAAACTAGATATTGTAGGAGGGAAACCTGGGCATTATACAAACTCTTTATGCCACACATCTTTTCATGACTTATCTTCATATACTAGAGTTTTATACAAGCATCCATGCACCATATATGCATACATGCAAAATAACTGGCATGCTTTAGTGAAACATCCATTTAGTTGGGTGCTCTTTAACCCATCGCCTCCTTAAGGCAAAAGGCCCGACTGTTTTAAATCTGAATTATCCCATTATTCTATGATATTTAGTGTCACCAATGATAACAACACTTTTTAACCAGGCTCATTCCTACAATTCATCTCATTTCCACAGTTCCCATGAACTCCAGCATGCATTCCAATATGGTTTCACTGCCAGAACTGAGCCTTATTAGAATAATATCATTTTTACTTGGGTTTTTTCTTTGCCTGTGGCATAGAAGGATGCTGCAAATGGATAACTTCCTACACATACAAGTACAACCATCAACAACCGAGCGCTTTGGGAAAGTATTCAGATATAACTATGAGTGCTGCTTGTACTGCAGTTCTCTTTCACTGCAGCCATTCTGATCTGTGGTAATATAACACAATTTATTTGCGAACGTAAATGCATCCCTTTGTTGCTTACACAGAGTGGATTCTATACCATGAACTCAACAAATAGTAATTACAGATAATTACTTAAAGATAACAGAGCTCCCCCCATCTCCACTGTGAATACGAGCATCTCAACAGAGTTTTTGGCTTTTTTAAGTGTAGGTAAGTTATCACATGAAAAATAAATGAGCTCTTTCTGTCAGTTGGACACTGAGTACACACAATAAATCACCAAGAGCATTGTACGCACGCCTCTGTGCTAACCTTGAGCTTCAGTTTATCTATTGCCTGTAATTCAGAAGACAATAAGGCATTTTACCCAATCAGCTGATCAGCTGAAGGAACTCAAAAGACTGAAATGGCTTTGAAATACACAGGCTTTTAGATATCAAATTACCTCTGGAACCCTCTGCCCAGAAGTAACTCGAACAAACCCCATTTGAAATATAGCTTCAATATTCAAAAAAATCAATAATTTAAACCACAGGTTGAACATCTTTACTGTTTCCACTGCAGACTGTCATTTTTGGAAATGAAAATACTAATGGCACCGAAGGGGAAAGCTCCAGCCAGAAGAGATACATGCATGCAGACATGGATTGGCTTGAAATGCTGGTTTGCTTTCCCTCCCCCAGTAATGGTCACATAAGATTTCTTAGAATAAACAACTCTCATTTCCATCACTTAAATAAAATAAAACATAAATTAAAAACTAAATGTTTTCCTTTGATGCACTCAATGTTTCCATCCATGAGAGCTCAGCTCTAGAAAGTCACTCCACTGTAAACATGCACGCTGAATGCAAACCCTATCTCCTCAATTAGGCTATTAAGCTGCATTATTTGGAAACAGGCACTGATGTTGTGCTTTTGAATACCAGATAGCACCCGCTGAACTCTTGCTTTAAAGACAGGAAAACAGGAATACAGGTGATGTTGTGTCCCAACATCTCCGTCAGAAACAAGATGCAGTCCAGTGCATCCTGCAACAAACAAACAAGTACGGATGGTCCACTGCCTGTAGTAAGAGCTCATTTAAGAGCAGAAATGGCTGCCTGATAAAACACTTCTTAAAGGATAATTTGGGCTGTTGAGCCTGGAGACGAGAAGGCTGCATGCAGACCTCAGAGCAGCTTCCAGTGTCTAAAGGGGGCTACAAGGATGCTGGAGAGGGACTCTTCATCAGGGACTGTAGCGACAGGACAAGGGGTGATGGGTTCACACTGAAACAGGGGAAGTTCAGGTTAGATCTAAGGCAGAAGCTCTTCTCTGTGAGGGTGCTGAGGTGCTGGCACAGGGTGCCCGGAGAAGCTGTGTCAGCCCCATCCCTGGCAGTGTTCAAGGCCATGTTGGCCACAGGGGCTTGGAGCAACCTGCTCCAGTGTGAGGTGTCCCTGCCCATGGCAGGGGTTGGAACTGGATGATCTTAAGGTCCTTTCCAGGCCAAACCACTCTGTGATTCTGTGATAAGGAAAACACATACAGAAGAGACATGGTGGGAATGTGAACTCTGGAATGTAAATGAAGCAAGACTCACATGGAGGATGTCTGACACAGAAGTAAGTCTCTGCTCTTGCATGAATTCAACCATCAGACAGGTTCCCAGCAGAGTTTGAAATCCATCAGTCTCTTTCTGTAAAAACTCTTATCTTTTAGTAATTTAACCCTCATCAAATCCTTGGACTCTCTGGCATTCATCTTTTAAATTGTGTTAAAGGAGGAATGCAAGAAGCAAAAAATACCAACCCCAAAAGCACTTAAACAAACGTCATGAGCCAGAGTTTATGTGTCTACAGGTATGCAACTTCCAATGCACACGAAGGTCCATTTTTGTCATGGTAGCAAAGCACCACTTCTGGTACTGAAGAGAGGGGCGTAAGAAAGTTGTAAGACTGATGGACTTTGGTTGATAGCTTTCATACTTAACTCTCAAATATCTTCTTACTCCCTTTTTTATATATTTTTTTAGAGTTTTCTCCAATGATAATGTTAGAATCGAAAAGAAAATGTAAATTATATGAGACAACATTGCTCAAGTAAAGAAAACTCTATTTGGATGCATATAGTATTACTGTAAAATAAAGACTGAGTTTTCATTTCCAGGTTAAACTTCTTGTTTCTAGAAAAACATGGTAATACATGCTTATGAATTCTCTGGCTGATGGATTAATTCAATTTTAACCCAAGATAAGTGAATATTTTTAGCCTGGAATAAGAAATAACCAAAGTATAACCATTATAAAAATGTGATACTCAAAAATGCATGCTCCAAAAATTTGGCTGTAGACTGCAATATTCTGCTCTCCCTAAAGGCACAAAACTTGTCTGGATAGCAAACCAGAAGTCCATAAATGTAAGCAGAGAAATTCATCTGAGTTTAAATATACCTAGGATATAGGGAAATAAGATGTTGTTTATTTATATGCTTGAGCTCTGCATTACCTTCATGTGAAACCACCTATTCCAGGTACTCCTGGCAGCCTTAAAAATACACCTCCTACGCAACAGCAGCAACCAACTGACCTTCTGAAAACACTGTTCTTGGCAGCAACATGAACTGAAACAGCAGAACATAAAAACTAGGAGCAACCAGAAACCCAATATTCACCTTGGCCCAATCCTTGCAACGTTAAGGAGGAAAAACAAGCTTGTGCTGGAGTTAAAGAGACTTTGGCTGTTACAGATCACCCTGGGGCAAGAGCTCCAAGTATATGTAACAGCATTCGGATGAACTGCGAGCATCTCGTTCCAGTCCACACCAATGTACCCAAAACAGCCCAGTATGGGCTGGGTGTCTCTTCCTTTCCCCAGTGAGGCACTTTGTGGCATTCAAAGTGTGAAGTTTGCCACCACTGACAATATTTGGATAGATTTAAGACCCACTTCCATATAGCATTTCCTTGCAGTAGGTTAATCTTGAAATATAAAGCATGAGAAAATGAAAGGGGTGTAGGCTTCTGGCTCTTATCTGCTGTTGCAGCTACAGCCTGGAATGGAACCGCATGCCTCAGCCAGAAGGACTGATAATTCTCTTGCTGTAGCCTCTGGATGTTTCCTCTAATGATCCCAGCATTACTCCTATCTCATCTGGATTGACTTTTGCTCAGCACGCTCTCAACCATGCCCCAGTCTCCCACAAACAATGAACAATGCAATGAACTGCTCAAGCTAAATCAGCTGAGAGTTATAAAGTGGAGTTTCAACATATTGAAAACACTTCAATCAATGTCACTTTACTAAACTTTCTCTATGGCTTGATATACACATTAAATACAAGGGTGGCAAAACAGGAACCTCCTGAACTTCACAGGAGAGAATCATCACAGGCAATAAACCTGATCGTAACACCAACAATGTGCTGACAACACATTCCTCTGACTTCACTGTTTAAGCATGAGATTTGAAAACGGACAATGAAGATGCTTTGGGGAAAGAACGCATTAGGAAAATTTGGGACATATCTCCGTTTTTATCATAGAATCATAGAATGGTTAGGGTTGGAAAGGACCTTTAGATCAGCTAGGGTTGGAAAGAGATGGATCCAGTTTTGATCGATTCCACAATAAAGCACAGATACATGATAAGATACAGCTAGAACTGCAAATGAAAACATAAACATAATTTTTAAAAGCCAAAACCAGCCAATAACTGATGCTGTTTAACAGCAGCATTATTGTCACACAGTAGTTCCTTATTACGGATTTTGGTGTTGCAATAGGGTTTTACATTTACTATACCAGGTGAATTACCAGAGACATCCTTTTCTATGTTTGTGTGATTTATTAAACCATAAATCATAATAACATGTGCCAGAAATTCCTTTTGAAGGACGTGATAAGGTAACAATTATCCTTTGAACTCCTTTCTCTGCCTTCAGAGAATAAAACGCATTAGCAACGTATCCGTTTGCTGCCCTGAAGTAGAAAAAAGCAAGCCCGGTGGTTGCACCATGTGCTTTCGGTTCCTGCAGCTGGCTGGTGAGAAGTGAGCTTTGTTCCTGAATGTGCAGCCAGAGACAAAAAGAACAGTTTCTCCAATGCTTCTAAAGAATAATCCTTAAAGACCAGTGAGAAAAAATGAATTGAAGAGGTTTGGATTTGCGTATGTGTAGATGGATGTAGGAAATCAGACACTGAAATCTAAAATGCATATTCAGAATGTATT
Organism: Psittacus erithacus; assembly: GCA_009867235.2. Lineage (NCBI taxonomy): Eukaryota > Metazoa > Chordata > Aves > Psittaciformes > Psittacidae > Psittacus > Psittacus erithacus. The sequence goes on along the minus strand of WYDI02028340.1, from coordinate 21,617 downwards.
TTATTTGAACTAAATTAGGTCTAGCGCCTCCCTATATGGTCTTGACTTGAATCAATGAATTCCACCTTTCTAATTTTATGCAACAATTCACAGAATCTGATGCAGGGGAATTGCAGTGGTTTATCCTGTGCAGATATACACAGAGCAGCAACATTACAAGTATTGTTAGAATCAATCCCCTCAGAGAAGGTGCATGGTCTTCTCCATCAGCCTGTTAGTGTTTGGAGCCCCGTGTCTGATGACTGGCACAGTGAGAATGCTCTTAGGACAGCACAGTTTGCCAAAAGGAAAATCCAGAAACTAAAATTCACCATGCAGACAGTGCGACATGAAAGCATTATGAACTGCGCAGGTGCAGGGAGGTAGAAGCATCGAGATCACAGCACAAAAATGGCTTCATTAATTCAAAGAAAAGTGTCATTTACCTCCTCAAATTTTGATTTTATTTTTGTTTTTAATGCTATTTCGATGGCAGAGAAAACAGATTTTTGGTTTACATTAGACAGAAAAAAAATCAACCTAGAATCAAGAGTTTTCATCAGCAATTCCGTTCTGGAATTCACTCCCTTCTCTTCTTCTGTTCCAGGAAGAGCTGTGCCTGAACCACATACTGCAAATGTTAAAAACGAAACAGAAACCTCTGAAATAACAGAACATTCCAAGAGAGAAAGAGGATATTAAGCTCCAGTTTGTTCAAGTGACATCAAAATATTCTTAATAAATAAACCCATAGACACACACTTCCTTTGGTTTAGCTTAGATTTTGCTGATCCATAGCTCTAATTTCAATCTCAGCATCATGTGAAGACCCAGTCCTGTGCTGTGCTGCACTCACTCTGTGAGAAGCTCACATTTGTAGTTCAGTTTAAGAAAGTGCCCGTACCACGTTATTTTGCTGAATTCCAAATTTAAATCACTGCAAGTTGATACTGAATTGGTGTCTGTACTCCTGCACTGTCTAGGTTCTCGCTGTTTAATACTGCCTACAGTTTCCATCAGCTTTGGGTCAGAATCTGGAATCTAGACACTTTCACTAATGCTATTATAGTTATGCATCATGCATACACATTAAGTTCAGAGCATTGCTATGACCTGTTCATAATCTGTCACATGTAGCAATGGACAGAAAGCCTAATGATTCAGAATGCCATAGATGATAGTTACGATGCCTGGCAAGCATCCTTATTAACAGCTATACTTCTCTGACATAAACATACATGTATGTACCAGGAAACGATCATTCTGTGACTCCACTGAACAGATTACATGGCAATAATTACTGGTCATATTGCAGTTTGGTGAAGTTTTTTGCATGAGGATTTTTGATACTCTTGTCTCTAAGGTCCAAAATCTGACTAAAACATAAGCACACATCTCACTGCTTTTCTAAGGCTACACGCTTAAGCCTGATTTTATTTACAGCTTCCAGCAGCTCTCAGCTGAATTCCTCGTTGCACCACGTAGCTGGAGAAGGCTAACAAACCCCTCTGTGTTCACATGACAACCTTTGTGCAAACGCATCCTTATTCTGTCATCTACTGGTAGCGCGCTTCCCAGTCAGCTGTGTTCTCTGCCAGTCCGGACCAGTTTGCCAATTACACAAGCTGCTTCCCAGACATCAGACAAAAATTCCACGAGACTGCTGTGCAAGCGTACCCTAATTAACCATCAGCTTAATTAGACAATTTACTGTGTAATTAGCAGGCAATTAGTCAATACCTCTCAGATCTTATTGACTGCTGTGACAGCCTTCCTTAGTCTACACATTCCCATACACTTCCATGACCGTGATCCCAGCGCCATCCTGTACAACAGCCACCCTTGCAAGGGAGGGGAAATCATGTTGCATAACAAGGGAAAAAGGAGGGGGGAAAATCAATATATAGCCTGTTCATTTATTGAACTGTCTCCTAGCCAAGACTTTCCTTTTTGCTAGCAATAGAAGGCCAGCTGCTAACAAAAAAACCCACCCAGCTCTAATATCAGCTTATGTCTTTTGTCACTTACAGTGCATTTTAGGATTTGTTTCTTTAACTCATATTCTCCTGAATTCTCAGAGAAGTTGGGAAAGCAAAAGTTAAAGGAAAAAATCATTTGTAAACTTACATATTGTAGGTTTCAGTATATGGCAGAGAACAGTGAAAAGATACTGAAGCTGCTTTTGAAACCTCTACATAGCATTGTAATGAACTGCTACATAGTCCAAAACGCATCAGAAAGTCAAAGGAGATTAAAGTCTTGAAAGTCAATACTTGAAAAGATTCATCAACATTAGTGTAAATCAGTGGAAATAGGTTTTTGAAGTAGTATGAACTCCTCCATACAAGCTGAACATTGTATGGCCTTACAATGCACGATGTGGGAATGGACAGATAAAGAATATCAGAATATGTAAATTAAGGGAATATTAAAACTGTGTGTTCTTATTTCCTTTGTCTACAGAGCAAAACTTGGATTTGGCAATTCGCTGTGACAAGAGCATTTTGGATAATTCTTAAAGTAATAATTCCAAAGCTAAATTGTCTCCTGCTCCAATTAATCCCAGAAGATTTATTCCTGAAACCCCTCTACCTTCTCACTGAAGGATGAAGTCCCAGAAAGCCACAATCTCTGTTATAGTAAAATACTGAGCTAATCATAAATCTCAAATAATAATAAGAAATGTTATTTAGAATAAACTCACATACGTATGTGAGGAACAGGGATTTTAACATAAGAACTTATCAGAGTTTTTAAACATACGGGACTTCATTCTGCTTTTGCAACAATGTCAATCAGGAGGTAAAGCAATTATATCACCATGAGATTTAGAAATCAGATCTTTGCTTTCTTAACTCCTTGTGCTGGCAAATCAGATGTTAAACACAGCCCTAACGGTTTCCTTTACCAAGTGGGAACTCGAGACCTAAGATAACTGGAGCATTTAGGAGAAGCATGTTGCCTTTACACAAAAACTACACTGGTTTAACTAAAAATACCCTGAAAAATGATTAAGCTAAACCCCTGTAAACCCACATATGGAAACAGTCACCAGTTTAGAACTAGTTCTATCATTTCAGCTTTCATCTGCAAACATTTTAACACAAGCTATACCCCATGACATACACATCTGACTTGATTTATGGACAGAATCTAGACAGAGACAATTTGGGACCACATTTCTGTAAACAGATGCAAGGTTGCATGGTCCAAGTGGGAATATTTGGCGATAGCTGCTGCATGACATGCTTCAGCTCTAGTAGGCTTTTCTTGCTGGAGATAGGGAAAAGTCCTCGTCCATCACAGGGCTGCACAGCTGAATCAAGAAACAACTCACAGCTTGGTGCCCAGGTGAGAAGGCACCACGAAGACAAAGAGTCACCAGACTCCTGCAGAAGCCAACACTTGACCACAGCAATGAATGCAGAGCTCAGTAAAGATGCTGAACTGTAAATTAGAGCAACTGAAGCATAAAGAGCACTTTAACTTTATTCCACTTCATTCCCTCAGTAGAACTGCTGAAGTCTGGATTGAATTGTGGATTTTCTTATCATTAAAATGTAGAAATGAAGAATGAAACTTCAGTATGAAAATTCTAAATCACAGAATTACACTTGGCAATATCTTCCACTGAAGCTGCCTTTGTAGCTAAACTCCTTCCTGACACAAAATCAGTTTGAGGTATTGCCAAAAGTACCAACAACCTTTCAAGGGCACACAAAGCAACTGCAGAAAATGGCACATGAATTCTATTTTACATAAGTATGTTACATATTTGCTGGTTAGAATCCTGTTTATTCAGGATGTGATATTCAAAAACATGGAGTACTTCAAAACCCAGCCCTCAGGAACTGCACATTCTCAGCAGGTTTGGGAAACGAGGCACATGGGCTCTTTGTCTCTCTCCTGTTCAATATTTGCAGCTATTTTCAGCAGAATAAGGTAAACCAAGCAAAGGTAGGAAAGAGCAAAGCAGCTTCTTCAACGTGAAAGGAAAGAGTGTTCAGGTTTTTAGCCAAGTGGAAAAACTGCACCCATTTTGTTTGACTGATTGGCTATGCTGCGGAAATCTCATCTTCTCTTAGTACTGGTCACTTCCTGAACATCATGTATTATGCTGAGCAGGAATAAGCACTCCTACTTTTGGCAGCTCTTTTTTAATAGAAAGGTTTGTGTAGCAAAATACTCAATATTGTCATCTTTACATTCTGAGTTTCATTGGAACTGTTTCTCAGTTGTGCCACTTGAAGGGCACAGTGAGTTTCACTAAAATAGGCAAGAGTTTTTGGACTAAAAACAACCAGTTGACAAGTCTTTTCTAGATAAGCTGCCTAAAATATTCAAGCTCAATGCTCATGGGCAAATTCACACGTTGTACATGTTAGTGCATTGCTGCTCTACTGTTTTGAACCATTTGCCCCAGAAGAAAAAGAAATAATCTCTAAATACTGTGCAAAAAGCAAAAAGATGAACGGAAACCAATCCTTAGACAACTACATAATAAGGAACCTTGCAGCCTACCAAGCAGCAGTTTTGCACATATATGTAGATTTACCTTTGATGGCCAACATTGTGTATATCTTTGAGGAAGATATCTCATTGCTGGCTTAAAGACTCTATGGAACTTGTAAGAATAGCTCAAGAATGAGACAAGTTACTGCCAAGCTTACTCTGCTCCATTAGGGTGAATGGAAGAAAGAGATGTACTTTGGAAAGCAACTTGCTGATCCTCTGTTTGTAATAATCTGTCCTTAAGCACAGAGGAGGTTTACTGACTCAGTGCTCACACCCCTGCATGACCGACCCCGCTCTGCCTTCCACTGATGAGTCATTACATCGTGCTCCATGCCATGAGCTAAACAGACATCCTCATGAGAGGATCTCTGCGCTGTGGCTCTCACTGCAGGAGAAACGTAGCATTTCTGTGATATTTAATGCAGGAATTAATTAATAAATAATATTTAATTACAGGAAGAGTGGGACTAAACATTTGCCCAGAGGTTTCATTTTTATCATGAACTTGTGAGAAGTTTTTTATTTCTAAAGTAATAAATACAAAGAGAGAGAGAGTTTATACAGAGCACTGTTGCTTTAAAAATGCCACTGTTATCTTCAGCATTCAAAGTATTAATTGGTCAAAATACCCTGCCTTACTAATGGTAAAAATAGATTATTACAATAACCCAAACTACCTCAACTGCAAACTCACTGGTATCAAGAAGTACACCTGCAACAGTTTAAGATGCTCATCTACTGGGTGCAGTTGCGGTAAGAAGGGACTTGGCTATTCAATAATGACTTGGTTAAAGCTCTCTGTCTTGGGCTCTTTGTCCACTCTGCTTTCACTGTGCAGATCAATCTGTGCTATACATCTCCAAGCTGGGGTTCCTCCAGGATGAAGAAGTACCAAGCCTCTAAAGCACCAGGTGTAAAGATTGAGGAGAAAGGGTGGTCAAACACAGTCCTCTCTAGTTACTCAGACAGCGAGTTTGAAGCTATGAAAGTTATTAGCATTTAAAGAGAGCCTCCAGGCTTCTTTATACTGGGTCAGGGTAAAACTAAGTAGAGATGAGATCTGTGCCTTAAGTTGAACATTGTTTTTCTTGAGGATAAAGGAGGAAAATCTGTTTTCCTGCCACTTACTCAGATTTGCAGTGATTTGTCCCTATTTTTCTAGCCAAATAAAATGTTTTCTGTATAAAAATATTCAAGTAAAATACAATGTCATACTACAGCATTTCAAAAAATAATCATTACATTCTCTTGTATTTCCCTAGAATGGACTTTTACCTCCCCATTAAACTTTGCTAAATTTAAGCAGTGATCTAAAACTGTAAAACTTGGGAAGCAATAAAGCTGCTATTTCTTATTACAACCCTTTCAGAAAGATGGAACAAAATCAGGTACATAAAGAACTAAGAACACTAAACCCAAAAATCATCATTTTAACATTTGGAAAACCAAAAAATCATTTAACTCTCAAGAGTTTTCTGTGCTGAGGAACCCTGTAAAGCACCCATTTTCCTGTTCAAAAAACGTAGTTAACACAAGTTCTCTGATGTTATGTAGTAGAAAGGCAAACGGTCCTTTTTATAGTTGACATTAACAATCTGATCATTTGCCTCCCCAAAGAAAGCCCATACAGCTTTCACACAGACCACACAATAAAGAATAGTAATATTCCTGTTTACTGAGATATCAACTGGCATTTCATTGCCAGTCAATGGTCTATCTTTGCTAAGGTACGCTAGACCTCAATCCGGCATCTACAAATGTCAAGAGTATATAAAAAAAGAAATTATATGATGGAAATCAAAAGCATGTTCTAAATTCTTTAAACCCACCACCACCCCCCAAAGTTCACCTACAACAGATTTGCTGCAGAAATCAGTCCAATATTCAGCTGTCAATCTTGAGAAACAATGAGGGAGCGATGCTGTCACTAGGACAGGATAATAACATTTCAAGCAGATGTTCAGGCGGGGCTCTAATTCTCCCTGAACTCCCTTGGTAAGCATTTAATTTCTTTATCATATGCAACCCAGGCAAATTGTACTTCATCAAAACTGTATTGTGAAATACTAATATTTCACATTATAGCAAAACTCCATAGATAACCTTTGTCATATTAAGAACACCAGAATTCCAAATGTCACGGTGTTGCATTTTAATGCAGCTCAAATAGCTTTTTTGGCTTGGCACCATAAATTATAACCAGTTTAATCTAAATTACTGTGCTGTAATATCATACAAAAATATACATTTTGGTAATACAGATTCACTTCTGTGAAATACCAATGTTACGGAAAACAGTGTGTCATTGTACCAGGGGCTTTTTTTACCACCTTCAATTACAAAGTGAGGTACACACACTGCAAATGTACAGAGAGAGAACTAGTTGGAGCCTAAATATGTGTATTGTAATAACAACACATAGAAATGTGATATATCCTGGTAAAATAATTAATTCCCTGCCAGCAAAGGTTTTAACTTAGAAAAGGTTCTGAAAATAAGTTGCAAAATCTACATCAGTGAATTGCACAAACAGACATTATTACTAGAAAGTTTTCTCTGCTACAGTTTAGTTCAGATTTAATCTAGTTTTAATTGTAGCTTTGTTTTTAAAACCATCCTTGCAACTTGCTGCATCTATAATGAAAAGAATAATATTAAAGATTAAAAATTAAGTTAGTCTGCATGGTGATTTCTGCTGCTCCTCATAACAGAGGCAACTGTTTCCACATTATTGAAAGCGACAGCATCACAAATCAATGCATGTCACAACAGAATAAAGACAGACGTGTCTGATTAATCAGAATTACATTCAGAAGTGAAGGAAGCATCTAAAAATCAAAGAAAACATTTCTGCTCCCCCAGTTGCTGTTTCTTTCCCCTCTTTCTAAGCAGCCCAAACAATGCAGTGAGAGAACAACAAAGCCTGAATTCAGCTGATAACCCCCACATATCTGCTCTAAACCTCTCACCATGGTAGCGGGTATGGAATGGAGACATGCACACTTCCTACAACCTCTGACTTCTTTTGATACGACGTTTGTACAACCTCTCTGATGACAGATTTTAATGCAAATCTTGTGTACTAAACAATACTCACTAATACACTGTAAGTGAATCAACCAGCTCAGTGCAACACTTCAACTAAAAAACTCCCATTTGCAGTCATTTAATTAATGCAGGATCTCTCATTCCACAGATTGGTTTCTGTTCACCTCTTTTAAGAGGTTATAATTGGGATTCATTTATTGTGGGCTCTATGATATGCAGCTCCCCCATTTTCCTGTGACACAGGGCTCCCCAAATTTCCCTTCAAAAGCTTGCCAACAGAACTTACAAGTAAGACATTGTCAGAATAAGACAGAAATACTACTTGAACCAACAGAGCAATGAGCTATTGATTCTGCAGTCAGAAAGGGAAGACATGAATGTAGGAAAAAGCGTGTGTGTGAAAGGACATTTTTATTCTGCTACCAGTTTTCTTTCCCAGTGACAGTTCATTTCAAAAGCAGTTATTCTCATTTCTGGCAGAAATCAGATCTATTTGATAGCGAAGCAGCTGTGCAAATACATTTAATTTGGTAAGTAAAATTCTAGAAGTCACTACTTCCCCTCATAGATACCCACATACACACACATAAACTGTGAGGGTGCTGAGAGGCCCTGGCACAGGGTGCCCAGAGAAGCTGTGGCTGCCCCATCTCTGGCAGTGTTCAAGGCCAAGTTGGACACAGCGGCTTGGAGCAACCTGCTCTAGTGGAAGGTGTCCCTGCCTGTGGCAGGGGTCGGAACTGGATGATCTTAAGGTCCTTTCCAACCCAAACCATTTCATGATACACAGCACTCTATAATGAATATTTGTATTACAGTGTTATATCCAGTACCTTCTAATATATGCAGGGTACAGTACACTTAAAGACAGAAATACACTGAAGGAATTTCAGCTCTTACCAGCTTTATTTCTGTTTCAACAACAGTACAGTAGTATGCAAAGAACAAACTTCTGCTGAATCACTTGGAGCTGAAATCCTCACCCTACAAACAGAAAATGCTACACAGGTTGTCATGAAGGCAATTATGCAGCAAAGCATGTGGGTGTTTGTAAAGGGAGTGAGCACAGCATGAAACAGTACTGTGCTAACTCCCTCTGTGGCAACATGTGATGCTTTCAAGGTGAGGCCAAGACTGATGAGGGGTGGGAAGACTGGGGGAGCAAATTATGGTCCAGGGGCTAGAACTGCAGCCTTGTTATCCAACATATCCCCTATACAAGAAGGTATGGTTGCAGGGATCCCTAGCCTAGCATCCTAGAAGAGTTTTCTAGGTGTGCTATAAGAGGGAAAAGGAGAAGAGGTTCATGCAAAATAAACTCCCTGTCTCATGAGAATGACAGCTCTCCAGACTGAGTCCTTTTTATCTCCGTCCTTGGATATCCTTCTTCCAAGATTTATCCTGCTTTTTTCCCCAATCTTATTCCATTACACAGTAGTTAACGCATGGACATCTAAGGTTAGGCTGTACATGCTTTTCACTACCTGTATGTCTATCAAATTTAGCCTGCATCAGTCACTTTTGCTAAAGTGCCAGAGGATGCCCATGGTCAATAGGGAAGTCATAGGTTTTCCTATCAGTGACAGAACACAGTCGTGAATTCAGGAACTGGCTCTGGAAAATGGAGCATTTTTCCTGCTGCTAAGCTACCTCCCCATTGCCACACAGGCAGTTTACACTTGGACTTAATTTCAAATAAGAAGGAAGCCCATCAGTTAAACCTAAGCAGAACAGACAAAATGAGGAGACAAGAGGGATGAACACAGAATCCTGCTTGTATCGCATAAATCAAGGCTGAAGTGGAAGAGCTTCAGCTGCCAAAACCTGTGTCTAGCGAGCTCCCTTCCTCCCAGAGCTCCCAGGAATGGCTCTGTGTGGGGAGCACCTCTGCCTCCTCCCACTGATTCCACAGGCTTAGAGTAGGAATTCTTTGTTCCTGGTCCTGCTACACCGTTAGCTGTGACTAGCTGAGCAGGACAGCTCGGTGTGCAACCTCTGCTCCCATGGGTACCACAGCCCAAGAGAGTATTCTGCTTCCTGTTGAACAAGATTTATGTCCAAATAATCAGAAGCAGAAGAACCGCTGTACCTCATTGAGCTTTTCAGCCCATTTGAAATATCTGGTTTTGTAGCATTAATTAAATGCTACTACTCTAAATAAAAGCAATTTGACATCTGCAGCACCTCCCAGGTGAGCATCTCAGAACATGTCACAAAGGCTTAACACCAGGGGGAAGTCCACTACTGGCAAGAATACAATAGTGGAAAAAGCAGGTAGTATCTGAGTGGACACAGTCCTACTGCACACAGCAATGTGATTCAAGATTTTAGGCAGCAAAGAGTACTGCCTCTGACTGGACTTTAGAAGGAAGCTTAGCTAGAAATCATTGAATCATAGAATGGTTTGGGTTGGAAAGGACCTTAAGATCATCCAGTTCCAACCCCCTGCCATGGGCAGGGATCCCTGGACTAGAATTCATCCAAAGCACTTCTTTGAACTTTGTCTCCTTGCAATAAATACTATCTGCAATATTTGGCATCTTGTTGCAACAAATAAATGTATTTTATAACCACTTAAGATACTTGCTTTTAGCAATCCCCTCTGTTGAAAGATCTCCATCGAATCACACCTCCAGAGCATGGTGTTCAGTGAAACACCATGCAGTGGCCATCTGAGAAATGACTCAGAGTCTGCTGCTTACTAGAGTACCAGCATCACTTCCTACAACATGCATGTCTTTCCTCTTGGACTCCCACCCAAGCTGGAACTCAGCCAGTGCCTGTTTCACTCTTGAGATACCCAGTACCCAATGTGCAGTCTGGCAGGACTGCGAGTAAACCAGCAATAAACCTGATAAATAAATAAATCTCAGCACTTGCTATGAGTTGCCTTTAGCCTGGGCACTGAACCATCATAGCTGACAGTATGTTATACATTTAAGTCAGCTCTAAGCATAGTTCCATGACATTTATGTCCTTGAAGAGTGTTTCAATAAGAAACCCTATGAAGTAAGACTGGAATCTCCTCTGCTATTCAGAGGAACATTTACTTCCTTAGGGCTACTTCAGGTGTGACAGCAGAAGCCAGCCTAACATAGTTTACAGTATGCTGTAGTCACGCAGTGCTTTCTTCTTAGATCTTCTCCATATTACAGGGCCACCTCTTACAGTTCATTCACTTATGGTACTTTCCCATGTAGAGGTGGCAGAGTAACAAACCCACCTTTGCTCTTCTGCCAAGGTCTCCACCCATCAGCACACTTTTACAGCCCATCTCTGAACTGGGCATAAAAGCCCCTTGTTTCCAAATCTATCTCAAAAGCTCTCTTCGGCCCACACTACTGTTGTTCACTGGTTGACAAACTACCATTACTGGGACTGTTACTCAGTCCCAAGGACTACCTTTGATCCTCATCCTCCCTTCACAAGCCAAACTCTATCTGCCTTTCAGCCCAAATCCTGTGTCTTTTCTCTGGAACACATTAATCAACACTGTTGTTTTGTTTCATTGTCTAAACTTCTTGCTCAGCCTCATGTTGCCAGTTTGAATGTAGCAACAGGAAACCCATCCTGAATGTAATTCTCAACTCAAACAAGCAATTACACATTTTAAATCTACACAAAACGCTTTCTTTTAGGTGCCATGCTGAGCCATAGCCTTTAAGACTTAAATCTAACCCCTTCCTCTTCCACTACATGTTACTGAAGGTTTACATAATACAAACACTCAGAGCAACTCCTCTTCCCTTCATAGACTTGTTTTACGTTGTCTCCATCTTTCTCTTCTACAACCCACCCAGCCTCAAACTTACACCCACATCATCACATTGCAACTGCAACTCGATTTCAATGGCTTATCTTGGCAGTCCTTGGCACAGAAGCCGCCTTTCATGAGCTGTGTGATAAAGCTGTTACTCATTCCCTTTGCATTCTGATCCCTCACAGAAAACACTTGCACTGCAGTATTTAAAAGAGAAAGGATTACTATCCTTACTAGCTGGCTAATATTAAAAGGTTAGGGAATAAATATGAAGAAACTAACAGCAAACAAGACCAGAAATCATGTCACCTTTACAGCGCACTGCTGGAACCTCCCAGACAAGCTGAGTTATACAATGTACCATACCCTTCCCTGCTATCTTTATACCAGATAAATAGTATAAATTATACGAGATAAATAGTATAAATAGCATAAATACAATAGTATAAATACTAGGTATATAGTATAAATACTGTAAATAGTATAAATATTAAATAATATAAATATAATAGTATAAATACTAAATAGTATAAATAGAATAGTATAAATTCTAGATAACTAGCATAAACATAATAGTATAAATACTAGATAACTAGCATAAATAGTATAAACGTATATTTAACAGTGCCATTCCCAAAAGATCCAGCTTTTTCAAATCTACAACAAAATGGCTGCATGCAAAATATGCCTTTAAATAGTTCCTTACCTTATCCAGGGAGAATGTTTTAGTGACAGCAAAGCCCCATCCAGCTTCAAAAGCTCTTCGAATCATTGAAGAACTAGTAGTAGGGGTTGCACTGGCAAGGCCAAAAGGATTTGGAAACTTCAGTCCAGCCATCTCTACACTGATGTCTACTAAGTCGACAGGAGTATAGAAGAGTGGTAGTTCTGGAACAGCAGAAACTGCAACACCATGTAAGGACTGTAATAAAAACCAAAGGGAAATCACAGAAATGTTTGCCGATTCATTTTTATATCATTTATTATTAACCCTGATATGGGAGTAATTCCTATATAATAACCCAAACTGTAAGTATTCCGTGTTCAGACTTGCAAATCAACACCACATGCAATCACTCGCATAGGTAGTATCTTCTGTCCAAATAGCATTCATGCTGAAATCCCATGCCAGGCTGGAAAGAACTGAGTAATAATCACAATGAAACAGTTCATTTATATCCTCACACAAGCAGGGGCATACACAGACCTCTTCTAGTTTTATTCCCAGATGCTCATCAATAAAGAGTGTGAAACCCCAGGACAGGTATCCATGTGCAGGATATTCAACCCAAACTCAGTGTATTTAAAACTCCTGCACCTTTTCCAACCCACTTACAGATTTTATCCAGCCTCCACAATGGAACACAGATCAATAGATGCAAAACTATTATTGTTTTAATATTTAATTGCATTAATAAGAATAGTCTAATGGTAACAAAAGTTAAGGCTCTGCTTTGGGATCAAAGGACATCATCTACACCTTATGGCTGCGACACCGCAGCCACTTGTATTTTCAGTTTAAAGACAGTCTTCTCTCTGGAGAGTCAGTGGAAAGTTTTCCACAGAAATGGTGCATCTAAAACTGCAGAAACTGTAGACAGAACGCCTTTTCCCATGCATCCCAATTCAGCTATGGCAGGTACAGTGAAACTCATTGCTCACTCAGACAGATGACTCGATAAAACTACAAAGGAATCAAGCAGGAATCTCTAACACAGAGAAGCCCTGCACAGTCTGTTCTCAGTAAGTCCCAACAGAAGATCCCAGCCTTATAGTGAGAGCCTATTCCATCCTTAAAACGAATGTTTCTTCAGCAGGGAAAAAAACAAACCCCACAACTGGAGGTGTGAAGGTTTCCTGTAACAGAGTAAAACCCCAGCACTTACAAACAGCCTCCTTTTGGGTTGTTTGCTTTTTGTTTTTAAAGGGAACTTATTTACCCTATTTTTACCTGTGACAACTAAAAACCATGGATGGAACGAGGGATTTTTGTTTGGTTTAGTGCGTTTTCTTTTCTAGGGTGGTTCAAACTCCCAGAGTTCACTTGTCTGTTTTGGTTTGGGACTGCCTGGGTTCAAGGCTCAGATTCTGACCCAAAGTCTTTGATTCAGAGATGATACATGGGGGGCGGGTGTGTGTGTGTGGCAGATTTTCTGATAACTTAAAAGCACTGAAAGTCCTAGGATTGTCCAGCCCGGATGGTGGGAACCTGAAGGTGTCGCTGACTGTGGACATGGAGAAAAGTGAATTTGTAAAGATCATCTAACTGCCTTCAGCATCATGACCTTACCCAGCTGATATTCCTCCCTCCTTCTGGCCAGTTCCACCCTATGTGCACATGTGAGCAATGAACCCAACTGCCCATTTGGAAAGCAGTTATTTGTTAATTCGTTTCCTCTCCAGAATTGTTCAAAGGCTCTCTCTGAAGACATTTCAGACTGCAGATTGCTCACAAACTATTCCTTGCTTGTACAGCTGTAGATATTGATTCCTATAATGGTTGGACTTGATGATCTTAAAGGTCGTTTCCAACCTAGTTGATTCTATGATTCTATAGACCGATTAAATGCTTAATATACAGCTTAAGCTACATCATACTGTTTCTTTTCCCAAGCAGGACAATTTAATCTCTAAAAGTTGTGCCACCTAAAATGAGTGTTGCTTGAAAGTGATCCTTAACTAGAGAACCCAGATACGCTTTCTGTGATCAAACAGAAAACAAACCCACTTATGAACGAGGTGGTTGAATACACCCATGCAAAAATTGCCCTTGCCTCATGCATACCATCACATGCAAACTGGTGAGAAGGCATTTCCCAAACCATATGCAAAGAGACCTCTTCTTCCCTCCAGACTTCCCTGCCAAAGAGCAATGCAACAATTCCATCCAGACCATTCCAGCATCACAAGATGTGCTCAATAGTTTGTTAACATGAGACGACCCATGGCGGTGGCAGAGGGAGGGTTAAAAATGCTTCAATGGAATAAACCAAGCCTTTAAAAACACACAAGGGGCAGGATGCAGCTGACAGTTCAGTAGCCAGTGGCTATACATCCTTGCAGATTCATCCCCCACCTTCCTGTCACTTCCCTTTTTGCTCTGTTTATGGGGTTTTAGCCGGTTTTTCCTTTCAGCACAATAAAAGCTTATAAAAGAAATAAATTTACTGAGCCCTGATGGGTTGTTTTCTACAAAGCAGAAGTTTTGGCAAATGAAAATGTTTTATAGCTTCCTGAAATCATCTTTATAATGAAGGATTTCCCTGACATTGCACAAACAAATAGGAAAAGAAAGCCTGCAGGCAAGGGTTTAGTTATAATAACTCTTCCCTTGATTTTTAAGAATGGAGGACACAAAGTATGGCCCTTTCTTCCTCTAATTTGATTCCAACCAACTGAGCTAACATTGCATGTACTTATTGTTCCAGTCATGACAATTCTTTGGCTCCTGGAATAAGGTGGTGAAAAATCCCAATATGCTGCATGCACTGGACCTACCTTACTCCAACCAGGATCTGCCTAGAGGCAAAAGCAGCGGAGTCTGTAGTGCAGGGCTGAGAGATAGGAGCTCAGCTTTAGAACTGATGCAATTTGTGACATTCATTTCCTTTAGATGGAAAGGATTCGTAACCACAGTGATCTGGTCTAACTCCATTTTTGGGCCTTTAATAAAGATAGACTGTGAAAGTGAGTAGTTGTATTACTGTTATTTTTCACACAGAGCCTTCTCCACAGATCCTACTACCTGGAAGACTTTTTCTGAACAGTTTCATCTCATTCCTGCTTTCTCTATTTTTAAGCCTCCTATTAAAGCATCTCTTTTCTCCCTCGCATATTTTTCTTCTTCTATCCTCTCTGCAATTATCCATTATTTAACTTAGTTAAATAAGTTTAAGCTCTGTTAAATATGTTTCTGTCAGTTCACGTAACCTCGAACGGTTGGAAGGGATGCCTAGGGATCAGCTAGGCCATCACCCTTGCTCGAAGCAGGGTCAACTACAGCAGGTTGCTCAGGGCTCTGTCCAGTTGAGCAGAGATTCTCTAAGCTCTTTCCTGGCATTCTGCTTCTGGAAAAGACATATTCCTTACTCAGCGGTAAGCAACTAAAATACCAGCTTTCCTGTACTTGCATTTAGTCTACTCTGATTTGCAGGAGGTGCTTTGTTACTCATCTCCATGCTGGTGGTTTCATACGCTGTTCCAGCTAAACAAAGCTGTTCTTTGGTTATCCTGAAAGGAAGCAGACAACATAACTAACACCTTCAAAGACATGCTTCCTGGGAACCACCCATCTCTGGTATTGACTATGAAATAATGTACATTCATGTATGCTCGAGGAATATAGGAGAATAGTCAAACTTCACAAAAGAATCAACAACTGTACTCCTCAGATAGAAAAGCCTATATATTTTTGACAGCATTAAGAAAAAATAGCAAGTAGACAATACTGCCTCAAAAGAACACAGTGATGTGCTCAAAACCCACACTGAATAGTGTCTTAGTGTAGTTCAATTTATACCAGGCAGGATCCAGCCCTCTATTCTTTAAGGGTATCATGTACATTTCAGTCTAGGAAGACTACAAAGGAAGCTGCCCACACTGGGGAGATAACAGATTTAAAGAAAAGAACTTCTTGTGAACCAGAGAGGAAAAGTCCCTTTTTAAGAGGGATTTAAGTGAGAAGATGGCAGCCACACTGCCACGTATGGGAAAACACCCCCAAGTGTTTGAATAGAGGCAGAGTGAAGCATTAAGGCTGGTGCAGTGGTCCAGCAAGAAAGCACCAGGAGAAACTCAATGCAAGAGCTGTCTTTGATGTCAAGGCAGGCATGGGAAATTAGAAGTTAGTCCTGCACTAATTGTGAATTATCCTGAATAGGACTATTGTATTATTAAATCCCATTCACTGATCAAAAAGAAACGAACGGTAACTGAGGCACAGAAGAGAACAACAGCCTGTATTGCTTCTGCACAGGATCATGAAGTCACTGTCAGGCAAAAGTGAGGGCCATTACAATGCCCAACCACAATAAATCACCATGATTATTTCACAGAAATATTTATGACATTCATAGAATAACACAAAAGGTTAAATCCTAAAAATACATGGTGGCATGAATCGGGTTGATTCTGTTTGGATCTCTAATGCCCTGCAAAGAATGATTGTAGGAACACTGACTATTTTCTAATAGATTCTACTACAACTTTCCTTAGTTAGTTAGGCTTTGATTGGTCATGTTAATAGAAACTAAGCTGACACAGCTGCAGGCAACAATTTCTGAGGTGAACTCATGCTTCCTATAGCAGGAGGACTATGTTAAGAGGCAGGAGATATTTAGGCAACTAATGATGGAGAGTTTCCAGCATAAGAGCAGCCAAGAAGCTTCTGTAAATAACTTCCAGTTTTTAGCATACGGCATTGCTGCTGGAGAGTCCTTAAGTCTGGATCTCATCCTTCATTTGACCACGTGCCAGAGCTGGAATTTCAGGGCACGTATCAGGCCCATCTGTTTGCTTAGCCTTTTGCCTGGAGTAGGTTGGGATACAAACAGCGCGCTGGTCAAACAGCGCATGCTGGAAGTAGGCAGGGGGGCGGGTTTGAGTTTCAGGCTTTGACATGCTCTTGGGCTGGGTGAGAAAACCCTATGGAATAGTTTTACTTTGCTAAAGGTTGACTGCATTATTTATAGATGCCCGTGCTGAGATAGTTGGCGATCTGGGGAATGGCTGTAACTAAAATGAAAACAGAGAGGTGGTATCCATGTGTTTATTTAACATTTAACGTGGACTCAACACAGACAGGTCACAGGGAGGTTGCTTGCCTTAGAATCTCACAGCAGAGAGAAAATAAGGCAGTGTGTAAGGGTGTTTTCTCATTTCATGTGGGAAGGTTCCAGAATACGGGGCTGTGAATGGAAGTCATGCACACACATGCACAAAGCCACCCCTATAAACATCAGGTTAATACAATCCTCCTCTAAACAACTTCTTTAAAAACCAAACTCTCCTCCACCCACTACAATTTCTACCAGGTCCACGCTGCTGGTGAAGTAAATTGCCAGATTACAGCACTGTGCACCAAAGCAACCAGATTTTACAAGGGCTGCACATCCAAATAAATGCCCCTGGGCAACCCATTCATCTAACAGCTGGAAAGGTGACACTTGACATTTGGAAACTTTCCCGTGAAGATTGCTGTAAGGCTTTCCCATTAGCTTCCTGGTGAGACTGTAAGGTTGAATAAGCTGCCTTGAAACCTGCAAAGATACCAGAGATGCTCTAAGACCACAAGCCTGCTCGATTTAAAATTCTGATTCTCAAGCCATGACTATTCAGATTTTTTCCAAAGTATTAAATAAATTTGGGAGTGGGGCGGTGTGAAGCGAGCTTTGAGGAGGAAGCAACATGATAAAGGAGGAGTTTTAAGCGATGTGTGTATTTCTAGAGGTTAAAGAGGAAAGAGACAAAAAAGAGGAGATATCCCTCTCTCCCCCTGTCACAGTTACCCAAATCCACCGCGCACTGAGAAATGAAGGAAGCGGGTCAGGGATTAAAGATGCTTCGCACTCAGCATTTTCATAGGGTCTAAGGAGGAAGGACACAAACAGCGCTTTAGAACAAGTGATAAAAAATATGCACAGATACTAACAACAAGCTTTCAGTTGAAGTATTTTTAGGAAGTGAAATCAGACCCCAACAGCATGAAACTGCACAAACATGCAATCAGAGAGGCTCTGAGCAGATGGATGGGGGAGAAAGACAGCGAGCTGTTACAGTCCCAACTTCAGTTGTTCAAATCTCTTTTTTTGTGGGAGAATGAATCATGTATCATGTTTCTAAAAAGTTCCTTGCACTATGAGCACGCTCTGTCAGCTGGCTCTGCACACACAGCCTGGCTCTCCTGTCTCAGAAGATTCCTACGCAGCTCCCCTAAGAGTCATGCTCTTTCTTTTACTACAAAAACGAGGGCAGCAACATGCAAGGAGCACCAAGAGGGAATATGCGGCTACCAGGGGTTTTGAGTCTGTAACCCTTAAACTCACCTTTCTCTGGTAAATTCTCCTTTGCACTATTTTTCTCTGTGCATTTTTTCCTATTGGGTTCTTGTGTCCCATTTGTCAGCCTCATCAGAGCAAACTGTGGCTCAGGTGTAAATCATCTGAGTGCTCTGTAAAGTGTTAGGGGGCTAAAAACGTCTTTCCCAGGTAACAGCAGTGGCAATGTTTTACTTCAGGTACTACTGGGAGATTTCACTTTTTAACACTGATGGTCTCACTTCTTTTCCCCAGTTACCCAATTCTGACTTCTGTGCGCACTGTGCATTGTGCAGGGACGCTTGCTACACTCAAGTGGAATCCAGAGCTGGGGCCAAGAACAAAGAACACGTTGCTTAGATTTCAGTGTTAAGGCTGGGTTCAACTACTCAAACTCAAGTATGTGACCCAAGTTGAATGCATCTGTAATGTTCAAACCACCAGGTAATCAAGGTATGACTTTATCACACCTTTTATACTTAACCTAAACCACAATGAAATTATGTTTAAGAGTATCTAAAAGCAGACAGAAGTGGGAAAGAGAAGAATACTTTAAAACAATCACCTGTATGTATTTGTGCATGTACCAGGAAGCTTGTTTTCCATCATTTACTGATTCCACTGTGGTATTAGCAAGCCCACCAATGTCACCACCTGCAAAAACCCAGGGTTCACTTGTTCGCATCGTTTCTGGATCTACTTCAGGAAGACCCCATCTGTTAAACTTGATAGGTGCCATGGCCTCTCTGACTGTAATTAAAGGGAATGACAAATACATCAGTAGAAGAAAGAAAATGTTGCTAAAATCCATCAAATGCACACTGATAACAATGAGAAAAGCAGGTCTGAGTTCTTTCTCTTAATTTACAGTAGAAGGGAAAGTAGAAGGGAAAAGTGGAAATATGCAATTACTAAGAGGACTATGATGGAAAAACAGCACACATGATACAGAACAGCAGTTTGGGAGTATCAGAATAGCAACCAGGTCCTGAATGACTGCAAAGCTAAACTTGTGAACGAAATAAATGTACACAAATGTCACTATAAGTGACTGACTCAGCATAGGCTCAAGAAGTAATCGGTGCTGATGTTCTTCTGGTCGCTCCCTGAGAACACAGTGCATACATATTCCAGAAGCTGGGATTCCCAAAGTTGTTCTCACTGGAATTATTCATCTCACAGGGAAAAAAAGTGGAGCACTTCTGAAAATCCTGATGAACAATATTAACAAAGAAAAAACACATTTTCTCCCTTTCCCACCACCCAGAGCTTTGTGCTGCACTTCCCATATCAACATCCTTCTCTTCTGAATAACTGGCTATCCACTCTCTCATACAGCTTCCTACGTTGTGACATTTAAACCCAAACTCTAACTTTCTGATGCAATTTCTACAAATTCATTTAGATCTCCCAAATTTACTTCCCTCATTTCTCAACCCTCACAACAGAAACACTCTGCTCCTTTCTGACAGGTCATTATTAAACCTGATGGAGCATTTTCAGATGGAACAGTTTCCCACCAGGAAATGCTATGCTATTGAAGCTTTGGCTTTGACAAAGTGCTTTTGGTTTTAAAGAAATTTCACGCAGAAAAATACAGGTTTCAATAAAGTCAAAATCATCTGGACTTCATATTTCAACTTAGAACATCCCAAAAGTATGGCTCACTTGGAAACGTGATATGGATATAACCATAAAGGACAAACAAAATGAATTGCTTACATGAAGACAATAGATTGTGCGTCATTTTCACTGCAATTCCTGATTTTTTTTGACCACATATAAAGATACCTCATTTCTTTCCTACTACTAAGTAGCATATACAGGCATTCTGCACAAGAACTATAATTGTCATTAGAAATAATGCAGATGTGCAAATAGGAAAGGAAGTTTTTATACTCCATGGCATTAAATACACAGAAATGCTCGGGGCAGGAGGGGAGGTAGGGTTATCTTGCTCTATATTAACATTATTTCTATTCTGCATTTTTAAATGGTTTTATTACAAAGGCAAAACCACTTCAAAGGAGCTTCGTGAAGAGAATCACATTTCCACAAAGATTTGTAGCAAACGTTGATGACATATACTGAAAGGAAGGGTTTCAATATAGCTTTGTCTATGGGAAGTGAAGATCCTGCAATAAAATGCAGCTTAAAATTGCACCATCCCTCAGGGACACACCACTAGCAGATGCAGATTGCCAAGGTCAATTAAACTGATGCAGTTGTACTGTCATATATGGCAAAGAGGAACCTGCCAGTTTAAGACAATATGAGGGCAAAGTATTACCCAGTGCACGCCTGAGTCTGTATCAGCTTCAGATGCAGCTTTCTCATACAGCATCGTGATGGCATTTTTTTCCCAGGCTCTGCATCTTCCTTCACCCCCAAATCATGTATGAGAAGTGAATTTCAAAGTAGGGGCTGTGCATAATCAAGGGCAAAACAACAAAATAGGAAGCAAGGCACAAACACTGTCACCTACGCATCCCACCTACACTCTCATAGAATCAACCAGGTTGGAAAAAGACTTTTAAGATCATCGAGTCCAACCTTTACCCCTTGGCATATGCAGACATATACAGAGGACTCAAATGCAAAGTATTTATAATGCAACTGGTTCAGAAGGCAGACTCAGAGAAGACAGTTTGAAGCTGAAAGACTGCAGCAGGTTTTTGTAACATAAGTATTGAATCTATCTGCAAGCCCTATTGCCTGCACGATCCCTCCCACCCTGCATGCACTCGGTGGCTTAACTTGGCAAAAATAATATCCAATAACAGCATCAAAAACTTATGAAATGGTTTCCTTGAAAAATATCAGGATTGCTGAAAGATCACACAACCTTCAGGCGGAGACATTTTCCAGTCTGGAAAAGGAGGGTTCGGGCTGCTTTGGTTACTGGTTTGTGGGTGTTTGCTTTTTAAGGGAAGTGCTCACAATGGCTGATGGTTTTATTAAGACTATTTTAGTAATATTTATACATCAACAGATCAACTTTCTCTCTGTGTCTCTGCCTGTCTGCACTTTGAGAAAGCTTTTGACCATCTTCTATTTGCCACGTATAAGATAACTTCCTGCATGCAGTGGTACCAGCTCAGCATGTGGTCTGGACAGTTCTCGCAAGCTAAATACATGAAGGCTTGTAAAGACATGTGTCGTGGTTTAGGCCTGCCCCGCAGCCCACTCACTGCCCCCCCCACTTCCTCCCTCGGCTCCTGGAGGGATGGGGAAGAGAATCAAAAGAATACAACTCCCACAGGTTGAGATAAGAACAGTCT
>WYDI02028339.1:0-48656 GCA_009867235.2 Psittacus erithacus | reverse complement strand
GAAAATTGGGGTTATATTTCCCTTTTTCCAGTCATCGGGAACTTCACCTGACTGCCATGATTTTTCAAATATGATGGGCAATGGCTTAGCAACCTCATTTGCCAGCTCCTTCAGGACCCGCGGATGGATTTCATCAGGTCCCATGGGCTTGTGCATGTTCAGGTTCTTAAGATGGTTCTGAAGTGTTCTGTGGGATTGCTTGTGCCGGGCCATACCGTCCCTCCAACAGATATCAGGGTATCATCATCTTGGTTTTTGGAGAATACAATACACAGATGCATGGTCTACCTCTCCCCTACTTGCTTGGGTCTGTCAGAACTGGTACTAAACTGAAGCTCATAAGCTCATACTGAAGCCAGTCTTCTGCGCAGTATCCAAGGACTGCTTTCCCATTATATGCTGTATTCCAACCTCCATTATTCTGGATAATGGATACTGACTTTTCTATGTAGAAAGACAAAATGCATGTCTGTGTATATGTGTGTGTACATATTATAGACAGTTTCTATGCATATTATATGCATATTATGCAAGCATAAGTATATATATTTATATTAAAATCTAAAATATTTGTCACACACATTATACATGTATAAAAAGTGGGTTTTATGTAAAGTTGATTACTCAACTGCCATTCTGCAGGACCTTGATAGGCTGGAAAATATCAAAATATCAGATATTTGATACGATGATATCATAAAAGTTTTGCAGAAACATTTTCTTACGAAATTTGATACCGTGAAGTGGTTATTGGACAAATCTGGATTGTAAGGTGAATAGGGCTATTGACTATAGGATTCTTATCTCATTTTAGGTGATCAAGTTAGGTAGGGAAGAATGTAAATGCCAGAGGCAAAAGCAAGAAAATGTAATACAGAAGAATGCTTCCATCTGCTCTACCTAATACTTCCTAGATGGCCCTGTGCAAATAAATTAGACTCTTCACACCTATCCTCATGAGTTCTTTTTGTTCTGCTGCATGAAACTTCACTATTTTAACAGCTCCATTTCCCAGCTGCTGAGTACTCATAATATCTTCTGACATTTAGTTGCTCAGCTTTTCTAGGGTTCCTAAACCTTTTGAAGCACCTGAATATTTCAGTGGAACTAACTATAAATCTGCAACAAGTGTGAATTCCCCCCTTTATGTTTCCCCTTTTCCAGTCAGTGGGAGCTTCATGGGACCGCCATAATTTCTCAAATAGGATGGATGGTGGCTAAGCTACTTCATCCAGCAGTTCCTGCAGGACCTGCATATGCATCTCATCAGGTCCCATGAACTTCTGGTTCCTTAGATGTTCTCGAACCTGATCTTATGCTACAGTGGGTAGTTCATTCTTCCAGTCCCTGTCTTTCCTTCTGTGGCTTAGGCATTATGACTGGAGGAGCACTTGCTGGTAAAGACCAAGGCAAAAAAGTCACTGAGTACCTCAGCTGTCTTCGTATCCCAGTTAACCAGGTCTCCTATTTCCTTCCAGGGAGGACCCACAGTTTCCCTTTATCTTGCTTTTATCACTGATGCACCTGGTAGAAGTTCTTCTTTTTGCCCTTGATGTACTTGGCCAGATTTAATTCTACCAGGGCTTTAGCTTTCCTAACCTGATGCAGTGTAGGTGTACCTGACTGCACTTTCATTGAAGGTTTTTTTTATGCTGTTCAGCAAATACAATAGGACACATGCATCTGAACAGTAAAGATAAAAAGAAATATTGAATTGCTGTCTTATCTCTTGAATGCCATCCATCTTATGTAATTAAAAACTATGCTATCGTGTGTTGAAACGCGGGAGGACAGACTTCAAGATGCTTGTGTGTATTTTGGTACTTAATGGCAGCTTAGCTCTTGCAAGAATTCCAAAGGAATCATTGTGCTAAATACTGTGTATCCACAGAGTAAGAAATGGATTGTGTCTCTTTAGATGGTGAACAAGGATAGCATAAATAATGAGAGGGAAGGGAATTCTCCACAATTATTGACCACAGCCCTGGACTGTGGATTAAATGACATTCTCATAGTTATCAAAGAGACATAATGAAGTTAAAAATTTCAGCTGCATCTTCTGACGTGGTTGGACCAACTTTTGATACTGCTGTGGTGGTGTAAGAATTGCTGAGGTAGTTTGTGAAGTTACTGCCCTTTTATCCTTTCTAACCCTGTGGGAGCACACTGTCCTTGCAGAGGAGCAGACAGGAATGTGTAGGTTCTCTGTTCCAGTGCAGGGGAACTCAACAGCTGAGTTTGATCATGGCTGCTAGGTTGTGGCAAGCTGCTGGATGTTTCCTTCAACCAGCTGAGGCACATGCACCAGCTCTGCTCTGCTGCCCTTCCTGGAAGTCAGAGAGGGTGGGTGTAGAGGTGAAGGAGTAATGAAGGCTTAAGGACAGTAACATCTCCAACTGCTGCAATTGTCAGCTGTGACTGTTGTCTGTCCACAGCTCCATCTTAACTGATTTGACGCAAATCAGTACTACTAAGCTAGCATGAAGTAGAAAATCAGGTTTAAATGGAGAGTGAACCATCTTGTTTCTCATAGATCTTAGTTTAGTTCAAGTACTAAAAGCCATAATCAGGCTTTTTGTCAGTCCTTGTTGCTTTCATGAGAAAACCCGTGTAAGAGTGTCTTGGAAACAGGCCCAGTGTTTTCTTCTTTGCTATGGCAAATATGTAAATTTAAAACCTGACTGAACACTTATTTAGTTCCATGTCTGAAGAAGCGTTTATGCTTGTTAGGACGGGGTGGAGGGAAAAGAAGACAGGCAGGCATTTTAACTTCAAAAAAAATTGGCAAGGATCCCCTCACAAGGAGGTGCAAAGTAATAAATTCTCTCACAGCTTATGTGATCTACTGTGCTGTCAAGTTGATTATGAAGAACTGTGATAATATTGCCTGGAACTTTTTTTTTTTCTCCAGATCATTTTACTGGCATAATGATGCGAATGCTGCAATGGACAGTTGTGTATTCTGTATCACCTAGGGTCAATTGTGTATTCTGTATTAGCTAATACATATTTTTATATAACAATACTGTTGTATATACAGTATTTGGAAGCGGGCTACACATCCTGAAATTTCAAACTAATTTACTGGCCCTTTGTTTTTTTCCCTTTTGTTGCTAATCTGATTGTTCCAAATACACTAAACAAAGATAAATGTACCCTTGAACGGGAGAGTGGTGCATCCTCATCACAAGCAGGAAACATGACATGATACCTCTTCAGGGAGGAGGATGTAATGTTAAAGAGAGAACTGACATCCATCTTGTTCTTAGACCCTGAGATTGCAAACATAGAAAATATTATTATATTCCTTGGATTTTGTAGTGAGGAAGCACTCCTGGCAGATATTCTGTTAGGGAAGAAAATTCAGAGGATGGAGCATTCCCTAGAACTTTAAGAAATCTCTGGGAGGAAAAGAGATGCGCACAAATTGCTAGAATGTTACATATACAAAGTATGTTTTCAACGTAAAATTTTCAGATTATCCAGATGTCTCTTTCCTGTTGGGTTTGTACTATTTGCAAATAGATGTTTACATTTAAAATATTGCCATTTTTAAAATATAATTATTGCTGTTGTTCTTGTGTTTTTGTTTTTAAACCCTAGGTATGAGAAGGTGCCAGTGATTCTGGTTGGTAATAAAGTGGACCTGGAAAGTGAGAGAGAAGTATCATTGAGTGAAGGCAGAGCCTTAGCTGAAGAATGGGGCTGCCCCTTTATGGAGACCTCTGCTAAAAGTAAAACAATGGTGGATGAGCTCTTTGCAGAAATCGTTAGACAAATGAACTATGCAGCACAGCCAGACAAAGATGATCCATGCTGTTCTGCATGTAATATACAATAGCATTAAAAATGACCTAACCTGGACTTAATTTGCAGATATTTTGTAAGGTGGTAAAACTGTCTACTTCACTTCCTGGTTTGTGGGTCACTTGAAATACATCTGTAGTGAAGTAGCATCATTAACTCAGAGCTGAGCATTGGAAGTCAATCACTGACTCTGAATATAATTGGGTTAAATGACCACATCTCACCCGTTTTTCCCTTTGAGCACCTGCAATTTTATGGCACAGCTGGTTGATCTACAGGGTCATTCCAGTCAAAAGTGCATGTGTTGCCATGTCAGACAGCAGCTATTTTTGAAGGAGCTGGAAAACTTTTGGAACAAAAGCAATGAAGAGAATACCTCTGAAGACCGTTTCCAACTAGTATAAGCGTGGAAGGAGAGCCAAGTCTTTCAGCGTCTCAACACCGTGCTTCAGGACGTGCGCTGTCACTTGTGGCCAAGTTTGTTCAGTCAAATGTGTTGATTTCACCAGAACTTCTGACAGTGTTAAAAGGCTACCAGAGACCTATATAGTTTGGATTTTTTTCAAAATCAATGCTATTATTTCTACACTTTATCCCACATCTTGAAATAGAAAACATTGAATCAGTGTGTGAAAGGAGAGGCAAGATACGAAAACAAATGACGGGTGAAGAAACAGTCTGGCATTGGAATGTTTTAAATCTTTCATTTTGCTGCTCACAAATGGAGGATCGCTTCAGGTTTTGGTCTGCAAAAAGCCAAACAAACCCTCTGTTTACAAAGCAGGAAGCATCTTTATTTATCACTTTACTGAACCAGGAGGAAGCAACTGTGATGAAAAAAAATTGCTGAGCCTTACTAACAAGGAACACTTTAATAGAATAACTAGTACCATCTTGTAAGGAAAATTAAGCCATGTTGCATCCATATGTTCCCTTCTGCAGAAACCTCGTGGGACAGTATGAACATCCTGCATTTTTAAGTTTGTTAAAGACAACAGTTTTTCCTGCCTTCAAGGGCTACGTTCTCTGGTGTGATCCCCAACTAAGCTTTGAAAATCAAGTTTGCTATTTGATAGCTTTAAGGATGAAAACTTAAATTGAATAACCATGTGAAATCATTTGGTTCAGAGGTGAAATAGTTACGGTTGTAATTCCTTAGGTGAGTGTGGAAATGGCTCTTTAATTGCCTGACGCACTATTCAAAGGTTGCCCCAATTATTGGTGTGTTAAGTGGTGGGAGCAAATATTTTATTTTGAAAGGATGCTCGAGCTCTGACTTGCTAGTTTCATAGCAGTGAAGTATTTATCATTTGCATGACTAATGGCACAGAAATACCTATTCCGAAGTCTTACAATCAAAGTATAGAAATGTTTTCAATCACAATGTTTAGATTTTAAATGCTGGAGAGATTGTCTTGAGCTGGTTCTTTTATGGGTAAAATTGGCCATAAAAATACAGAGTCACTGAGCCTGTAGTCTAAATAACACCATGCGTTTATTAGTTTTTCAATCTTGTGCAGTAACAGTGTAGTTCCTTGTGTTTAAATGAGTGAAAACAGGGGTGCTGGGGTGTGTGTGTGTGTTGAGTGTGTATGTGTGTGTGTAATTAGAAATGCTGTAATTGCAGTTAGGTTCGAGAGTTTTGCCTCCATCTGCAGAACTTCCTAAAACGCTCTCATCTGCTACAAGGGAAACTTGAGTACAAAGCGCTTTGCAGTTCTTCATACATAAATATCCTTAACATTTTGAATTATAGTTCAGCGGATGGTAACTAAAGGAAATTGTATTCATGGAAGAGAACTGGCCATCTCTGCCCTTAATCTTTCAAGACCTTTCCATAACCAATGTATTGAAGGGCATTAGATGTTGCAAAACATTAAGCCTTACTAGAACGTAAATGTAGCCCATTCCCATCTACCTTGCACAGCTTTTGTTACTGTACTTTGTTCTTTTCGGGAGATAGGCACACCATTTATTTCTGGCATCTGAATGCCCATTTTGGGTGCTCTGAATTGCCCTCCTAGAGGCACCTACCTCTTTCCATTGACAATATTGCAAACTTAGGCTTTTAACTTTGGTCCTCCAACTCACACAACTTATATGCCTAAACTAGATGGTATGAATGTTCTCTTACCCCCCTGCCCACCCATTGCGTGAGCCACCATGCTTAAGCAAGATGTGAGATGTTGAATTAACGATATTTCAATTTTCATAGTATCTAGATTGGGAAAGGGTTTATTGAGCAGAACAACCTATCTGTAAAACAGCTTGTCAATGTGAGATCACTGCATAAGCGCTCAAAAAAACCAAAACAAACCCCTACCAAACCTAAATTTGAAACCGAGTTGGAAGTACATGTTATGCAATGTTATTTACAGAGATGTTAAAATCTTACCTCACAGATTGTTCATCAACCAAGAAAATGGCATGAAGTACAATATGAGCAGCCTAACATGAAGTTCATAATATAAAACAGATGGGCCTTTAATATAGGGGAAAATGCGCAGTGAATTTTTAACAGAAAATATTAATGAAAATATCTCCCAGTCTTGTTCCCTCATTATGCTCTTACATTTCCAAAAACATCGGCTGTATGTAAGCTACCACACAGCGTGGCGGGGGGGGGAAGTGTAAGTGTTGATTTTCACTGTATAGTTCTGAGGAAGTAGTAATGCACTATTTGTATTTCCACTAATGTGAAGATAGTGGAGCTTGAATCAATGACAGTTGCACTCAACAGAGATTTTTCAAATGACAGGGGTAGCAGGAAGGGAGGTGAGGGAGCCATGCGGCTGCTGCATGGCCACCCTGCAGGAGACATTGGTCTTGGGTCATAGTGTTGTTTGTACCCTGATAGGATTACCAATTCTAGTATTTGAAAGTTTCTTATAACATGCCTTAAAAATATTATGATTTGTTCCAAAGACCCACTTTTCCTTTGGCTGTTCTTATACTTTTCTACAAAGACAGCATTTCTGCAGTTTTGTTGGGGTTTTTTTTTAAAGTTGCAACTTTTATTCTTTTAAGCTATGATAGTGAGAGCAACTGTTTCCCCTTTCCCTTAAAAATACACAAAAACTAGTCAAAGCGAACAAACCAGAATCAGATCAAGAGTATAAAACATAGCTGTATTGGATTTTGTTTTGTTTTGTTTTTTTCCTGTCGTGTCTGTCCCCCCGCCTCCCCTTCAGAGCATCAAGAAAAATTTTGGTGACATTTTCTATTCTGATTCTAGCCTCTCCCTAATCCCAGTGCTACAGTTGCCATTACTTTTCTGTGGGAAAACTACTGGTATTTGCTTTCCTGTATAGAATGT
This sequence comes from Psittacus erithacus, assembly GCA_009867235.2. Taxonomy (NCBI): domain Eukaryota; kingdom Metazoa; phylum Chordata; class Aves; order Psittaciformes; family Psittacidae; genus Psittacus; species Psittacus erithacus. The sequence continues at coordinate 41,533 of WYDI02028339.1, read as the reverse complement.
TGCCTAAAGATGTCAGCCATTTGGTTGGGGGGTTTTGTGCATGTTTGTTTTTTATTTTCTTTAATTTTTTTTTTTTACCAGTGTGCTGTCAAAGCACTGGTTAGGCTTTAATTATGAAACTCCGCAAGAAAAGCAAATGTTTGACAACTGCAGGAGGCTTTTATCTGCATTGTTGTGCATCTGTTAATTCTTGATCAGGGTTTGAAGGAAGACTGAAGTGGGTTCTGGAATCAGGCTTAAGGCTGTTGATTTGGAGTTTCCTAGGGGTGAATTAATGTATTTCACAGTTAATTGTTGAGCTCTAATACAACTGGCAACTTAAAATGGGGCAACAGTTTGTTTTGTAACAATGTCAGTTGTTTAAACCTTGATGTTTCAGATAAAACAAGAATTGTACATAGAACTCAATGCAAACTCAGCAGTTGTATTTGGAGTTAAATTATTTTAACAAATAAATTTATTTAATGAAATCTCTCTTGCATTTTTCTTGTATTTTCCATTTTGATTTGATCATAAAGCTCATCCAAAGCTGATGAGGACTACCCAATGATTTCAAACAGCACTGTTAGCTATTGTAGTTCAGCCATGATTTTTTGCCAAAATGCTCTTCTGGTACAAACTAAATAACAATACATTAAAATCAAATATTCTTTAATTTTCAGGGGTGAATGCATGTTGTGATTTAAGGTATAAGCTTGATAAAGAACCATAGCAAAGAGTCCTTCTTGGTTGGTTACTTTTCTTAGGTTGATAAGATATGTCAAGAGAATAGTGCTTATTGTAAAGTGTAGTAAAATGATGTACAAATTTAGGTAGTGTATGCTATAGTTAATATGCAGAACTACTTTTATAAGATTGAGTTTGCAAAGGGTTAAAAAAGGATCACTTGTTCTATCAGCTGCTCAGTTGATGAGTGTTTTGCAGGCTTTCAGCACCATATAAAAGGAGTTAGTGTTAGAAAGAACTTCAAATACAATTAGGGTTGCAGAGATTTACAAATGAACAGTTGAGCTAATGCTAACAGGATTATTCTGGCTAATTGGCACTGATCAGCAGTTACATTTCAGTCATGCCAGTATCCCTAAAATACCCTGTTTTCAGTAATGGTAGTTGCTTGGTAGTCCCTGGTTTTCATGTCACACATGCCTTAAAGAACAAGAAGCCTGAGGCTGGCACATCTTAAAAGCTCCTTGTTCTATGGATAATGTAGAGACCTGACACATACTGGTAATTTTATGGTTTTGATTTGTCCATTCATTCTGTAAACCAGTTCCAGGGAATCTTGTGCTGATGGATTGTTGCAGTCCTGTTAATTTAGTAATAGCCTTTTGTTTTGCCTGAGAAGATCCCTATACAGGGACAACAGGAATTCACTGGGCTGTTTTGAACAGTTCAAAAAACCCAGAACTGTCAGTGTGGGACATTCTGTTTTCATATAACAACTAGAAAACTTTGAATGTTGTATTTCTGTCATGTGTCCCCCCCACCCTTTCTTTCATAGGAAACAAAAGGAAACTCATTAACTTCATGAGAAAGCTTTATTAAAAAAAAAAGCATGTAGAACATCTTATACATTATTACTGTTTCACCATAAAATCTGCAGAAAGACCTTTTCTGTTTATCTGTCACAGGATTTGCAGATGTTTTGAGCTGCAGGTTTCCCGTCTTTCTTCATAGGGAGGTCAATTAATGCCTGTGTAAATATACCTGGAGCTTGACTCTGGTTGTTACTTGAGCTTTGTCTGATGGTCAACACATGTTTTTCTTACCCTCTCACACTGGAGGTGAAAAGTACCGAGTTAATGTAACATTTAAAATGTCTTCATTGTTTTGACTCTGCTCTTACAATTACACTCATAATGTGGTCTTATAGCATTTTCAAATGGCACTTCTACTTGAAAAGTGACCATAAAAGCACAACCTCAAGGGCTGGGCTACATAACTATTCAGAGTTGCATGTGTGCAAGGTTTGCTAGATTTTGTGCCTAGTTGCCCAGCAAAACCAACCCAGCTTGGAAGCAGGAACTCGAAGCTATGTTCGATGTGCAGAGCAGGCAGTTCAGATAGTGGGTTGCATTTACAGGATGGATTGCAAGTGGGTGGAAGGAAAAGCCATGTTGCTGTGAACCAGGCACCACACAATACTGGAATTGCTAGCAGCAAATCTTCATCCCACTTTGCTGGAACTGGGTTTTTTTTTCTGTATACTTTCAAGCACACACATTTTGGCTTGACTGGAATATTAAATAGTTTAGGGAGCACTGACAATTTATTTCAAACTCTTCACGGTGCAGTGACCACATATGCAGACAACAGGATAACATATCTGTCTGCTCATCTTATTAGGGGTTGCAAGGTCGGTCAGCCAGCCACATAGGAATCTCACTGAAGAATGGAAAAGTGAGGTGGTCAGCCTGCAGGAGTGGAGGGGAATATGGATGAATCTGGGTAAAGGGGTGAAAATATTAAACTAAAAGATTGTTGAAGAAAAATATGTAGGTAGATGTGTTGAATGGGAGAAATACAGCATTTATCTCAGACCAAGTTTAAGCATTTTTGAGTAGGAATACTCTTATCAGCTAAAGTTAGTAAGAGAACTGGATCTCATGAGTAGCCTTCTACAAGACATTTCTTGTAGTTGAAAGAAGTACAAAGATGTTTCCTGAGGTGTTGAAGTGAAAGGTTCCGAGTACCTTGATTTTTTTTTTTCTTTTTTCTTCATTTAAAATTCTTGTACAGTTTAATAACCAGAAGATGCCATTCCCAAATCTGTGGGACACGGCACCTTGGCTTTCCAGTTGTGCAACACAGTTTAGAAATACAAAGCATGCTTTCATCCTACAGCCGAGACTATGCTCTACATATAACTCTTTTGGTTATTACATAGTCTTTGCTATTCACCCTCTGTGCTTGCAGATGGAATAGATAATCAGATTAAATAAAGGTGCCTGGCACTTTCCAACATGAGACGAGGCTGGGTTTTTATTGCTTTCCAAACTACCTAGTTTTCTCAGGGTGAGCTATTTGTCCCAGATTTGGGGGTGGGTTTTGTTCTCTTCTTTTTTTAAGGGGCCAGCTGTTTCTAAGGATAAAACAAAGGCAGATGCATCAACCTGCATGTGCTAAATCCTTGAAAACATTCTGTTGAGACCTCTCACCTTTCTGGTTTGAACCACTGAGAAATTGTCTTATAAAGCCATTAGCTCAGGACATAGGTCTCAACTTGGCCAAGTTCTAAGCCTCTGGAAAATGGTGTATCCTGTATGAAGAGGGATGGAAATCTGCATTCAAACTCTTCAGTTGCCACTGGATATGCTCTCAGCCCTTCATAGTTCATATATGGTAACTGCTGGGTTCAAGGCACAGCCCTTGTGCATGTATACATATTTATTTGCATGCTGTGTAGGAGCTGAGAAACAGTAGGAAAGAGTAGGATGAGACTGTTCAGCAGGGAGTATTTTCAACCTTAGATCTTAATGTATCTTGTTCAAGAAATAGAAATAGATTTTGCTGACAGTAAGTCACCTAGGAGCAGAATTGGAGGCGGATGTCTGTAACCTGCCTGATGGCTCATGACCGACACAGTGACACAAGAAAAGCTTTCCAAAAGCGTTAGCATAATTTTACTTTGAAGTCTTTCCATCTTTAAGTAAGGCAATAATAAGTTAACCTTTAGAGTATTTGCTGAGATTTTAATTACAGGAACACAAATAATTGATTAATCCAAAGAAGTCTGGATTCTGCCAAGCAAAACAGATGACACGTAAGCATCCTATTGATAGGCAGTAAATGGATGAGGACTCTTGATGCAATATGAATTAAGGCACTTCTCAAATTCTCTATGAAGCCTCAAGAGCAGTATGTGATGCTGCTGTAACAGGGTAGTATTTTTTCAGACTTGTATATTTCTCTAACTGCTTTTGAAATAGTTTACATTTTTCATGTATGGCTGTATTGTAGATCTGTTTTGGAGAAGGCAACCCTGAAAGTGAGTCAGAGGCAGTATTGATTTCATATTTAGCTTTGTGTTTGAAGATGGAAGCAGATAGCAAAAAGCTCTTCTAGTTCTGCCTATGTTTTCAGGGAAAGATTTGGCTGAGAACATTCAGGGCTTTCCAGAAGTCTTTGTAAGAGTTGGCACCTCTTTATTCAGTGAACTCAAGCACTCTTTCTTGATGAAGGTGGTATTTGTGGTTATTTCTTCGGCTGTGCTTATTCAGTCAGAGACCATGAAGTGTAGGTATGCATTTACAGCATACTGGTCTACTGGTTCCCCTTTTCATGCTCTGTGTAAAATGCATGATAGTTTACTGAGATAATCCCTAATCTCTATTTAAAATTACTGTTACCCTATCAGTTAGATATCCTTAATCTAGAAGGACAGCATGCAGCTGAAGGTGAGATATATGACAGTGAGAAGGGGGCTCTCATCTCTGCTTCAGATCTAAAGCAAATCACTCAAAAAACTCAAAAATGTTCATGGTTACAAGAAATCTGAAGAGTAATAATCATTGTTTTCTCCCCATCAGGACAAAGCAGCTCTGGCTTCAGAGCTCCTTGGTTTGTCCAGAAACATACACTGATAAAAACTTGATGTTTGTCACTACGGAGGAAGGATAGTGACAGGGAAGATTTCGTGCTCATCAAGGTACATGGCTCTTCACCCTTTGCCGTTGGGTGAGCATGCTGTTCTCATGTGTTGTTTTCCATGTAGAAAAAAGCTGAACAACTTGTTTCATGTAGGATGGGAGATTCTTCCCCCTTTCCTTTCATTTTTTATTCTTTTCAAATCTTGTCTTGGCTTTGCATGTATCAGCCACTCTGTGTTCCCAGATCAATAGTTCATGGCAGAAGCCACTTATCCTCTGCTCTCAGGTGTTCTGACTCAGAAACATACAGACCTGTGTATGACTAAAATGATAAACCTGGTTTGCTTGCTTGTGAATGGCAAAGTTTTCCAAGAAATTATCAAGATCACACTTTTGAAAAGTTTGTAATGCTGCCTCCTCATTAAAATTGTACACTTGTTCTGGATTTTAGCATGTTTGTCTAGAAAGTTTAAACAAGCAAACAAACAAACAGTGCCAAACAGTGAAACCCAAGCAAACCAGCCAGAAAACAGTAAAAGCCCAATTCAGGTTTTCTCATTTCAGTAACTCCAACAACAACAAGAAAGTTTCAGCTACTATTTTTTTTTACTTTTATGTGTCCAAAACCTGATAAATGCAAATAAAAAGGAGGGAAAAGGGGACACTTTGGGAGAGGGAGGAGGGCTCTGACTGCTCCCTGAGTTGGGATGGCAATGTTAAAAAAATCCCTAAAGGTCTCTGATAAATAGGTGACAGAAGCAGGTTATTGCTCTGGACTCAATGGTGATAATGATAAGAAAAGTTCAAGAAAAAAAAGAAAGTTCACTTCTCTACCCATGCAAGTCTCCCTGTAAGGAAGTGCTTGAATGAACAGTGTCTGCCGCGTTGTGTGTTGCATGCTTGGTGATGAGCAGCAGCATGCTCCAGTGATGGTGCTGTGAGCAGTGAGAAAGCTGGGTTTGCACTGCAGCAGCTGCGGGAGTCACCTTTAGCAAAGCTTCCCTGCAGACCACAGCTGGTAGTCAGGATGCTTAGAAATACGCAGCTACTTTGGCTGATCATGTAATTGCTCCTAAACCTGCATTTTCTTTTAAAAACAGCCTTCAGGTTCTGTCTGTCACAGACGAAGGATGGAAAAGCCATCCTTCTCACCAAGGTGTTGGTCAGGAACTGCACAACCAGAGCATGCTGAATACTTGCCCTGCCTATTATACACAGTGCTGAGGATGTTTCCGGATAAGGTGGGCTAACTGGGCCTCTGTGATTTCAGGGGTTGTTGCTCTGCCACTCTGTGAGGGGGATATTGCCTTTGCTTCCTCCTGACCAGCTCTGTGTCAGTGTGGTCCCAGATATCTCTGCTACTGGATTTCTTGTGGGTCAAAAGTCTTAACTGGTGCTGTCTCATCACCTGGTATGTGCAGTAATTGACCAACCCAAAGATCGCTTAGTAGCCTTTTTTGCTCTAAGAAATCATCTTCAAGATCAGCCCTCTTAGGCTAATTAAGCAGGGATCCTCTCTAATCCCCTTAGAGTATACCTCCCATTTTCCTGGCTTTGTGTGGACAGACTCCATAAAAACTCTTGCCATTGCCTGACTGCTGAAATAGCTGTACTGGCTGAGATGAACACACTGCCAAAGGTGAATTGGTGAGATAATCCACTGTCCATGCTGTCAGATTTGTTAGGATGTTTGGATGCATTAATTTCACTGAGTTGCACAAAGAACAAAGCAGCTCGATGCCTCAGAGTGCAATGTCCTGCTTGCGTTGGCTTCTACTGCTATGAAATGCCCATGATGCTGCACTGTGGGCACATTTCTAGCTGGCTTTCTCCAGGATGTGCTTCCTGCACACCACCCTGAAGGCAGCCTTAACAAAACCCATGTTCTGCTACCTGCAGTGAAGCTGCAGACAGACCATGCCACCTCGTAGGGTGGCTTAGGCCGTGGCCCTTGGCACGCCTGCCCTGCATCCAAGCCAGAGCTGAAGTGTCCTGGTGCTGCAGAAGGTATATTGCAGTCCCAAGTGACCCTCTGTAGAGAGACACATAGGGCAAGATGCAGAGTTCTCAGAGATGTTTAGGGCATTCAAAGAGGACATGGCCACTAGCAAGCCACTGAAGGGGCAGGAGGTGATAGGATGAGTCAAGGTAGCAGGTAGGATGTTTTCCCTCTCCCTGAATGTCTCTCTACCAGCACATCTGAGATTCTTCAAAGGAAGGGGCATTTCTTACCTGCCTGTCTCTCAATAGCTACAACTTACTGCTGTCACTGGCAAAACATTCAATACTGACTGAAGGACCTAGATGGGATTGCAGAGCAGGAGTTTTTTCTGTAGTTAACTGAACAGTCATGGAGACCAGAGGGTTTATGAGGCTCCTATGGAAGAGCCAAATCAATATCGAGTGAAACCTGGCAAGGCTCCTATGGAAGAGCCAAATCAATATCAAGTGAAACCTGGCAAGGCTCCTCATCCAGTGATTACCGTACAACAGCATTTAAAACGTTCTGCCAGTCCCAATCAGATGCTGATGGTAAAGCAGGCTTTTGAAAGCCTACCTTTAAAGTCTGTAAAAGTAAAACACCCTGGTAACGTCTGTTCAATGTTTTGTAGAAGGTAGTAGTTGATCCTGAGTTAAAGCAAAGGTAATTTCCAGCTAAGACTGATTTTTACAATTTCTTTCTTCTGCACAGCTATTGTAAAAAGACTTTGGAAAGGATGAACACTTGCTTTTCCATCAGCTGAGTGTCTCAAAGGTGAGTTAATCTCAGGACCCCAGGAGATCTCAAATGACCTGTCTTTCACAGCTTCTTCTTGTTGCAGCAGAGACACCTTTGTACATGTGCCATGTTCAAATATGGGAATAAGAAACCTTTTCCTCTGCTGATATTTAACAGAGCCTTTACTGGTAATTTTTCTGGGCACACATGTAACCTTTTTCAGCGGCTTTTTGTTTTAATCATGGACTCACAGAATACCAGTCTGGAGGGACCTTAATGATCATCTGGTCCAACCTTTCGAGGCAAAAGCATGGTGTATACAAGAGGTCCCAGCACTTTGTCTAGCTGAATCACGAAAGTGTCCAGCGCTGGGGAATTCACCATTTCCCTGGGGAGATTATTTCAGTGTCTGATTGTTCTCACTGGGAAAAATTTTCCTCACATGTCCAACTAGAATTTCCCCAGAAATAACTTGTACCCATTACTCCATGTCTATTCCATGTGACTTCTTGTAAAAAGAGAGTCTCCAACTTCTTTGTAGCCACTCTTTAAATAGTGGAATATGGTGATAAGGTCTTCCCTGGGCCTTGTTGTCTCCAGGCTGAACAAACCTTTCCTCATGCAGAAAGCTTTCTAGTCCTTTGATCATCCTTGTGGCTCTTCTCTGGACCCTCTCCAGCCTGTCCACATCTTTTTTGCATAGCAGGGACCAAAACTGAACACAGTATTCCAGGTGTGGCCTGACAAGGGCTGAGTAGAGTGGGATGGTGGTGTCTTCCCCTCTGCTGGTGATGCCCTTGTAGATGTAACTCAGCATTCCAGGTGCTGGCTTTCATTCAAACAGCTGCACACTATTCACTCGGATTGAGCTTGTGTCCACCAAGACCCCCAAGTTCCCTTTCCACAGAGCTGCTCCCCAGCCTCATGGATCCCTGTGGGTACTGCACTCTTTGTGTTTATCCAAGTGCAAGACCTTGCACTGGTCCTTGTTGAACTTCGTAAGGTCCTTGTTAGCCCACTCTTCCAATGGTCTGACTCTTCTAATGGTCTAAAAATCTCCTGTGTTGAAATTTGCTTTAAAAAAGAAAAAAGATTATTTGGCTTCTCTTTGTTGAATTTATAGTCTATGTTTAAATCATGCTCTCAGGCAATGATCTTTAAACTTTTGTGTAAAATGGATGCCTTATATCCTCATTTCATGCTTATGGGAAGGAAGCTATGGAGACAGTTATTTGCCCAAAGGAGCACTCCAGGTCACAATGGATCCCCAGACTCCTGTCTTGCAGTTACTATTGTGCAATAACAATAAACAACAATAAAAATTAAACTCTGAAACTAAAGGAGCTTGAAAAAAACGTTGGTTTCAGAACTACTCTGCTTCTAAGTGCACCAATATACACAAAGTGTAAGACCAGAAGGGAGGAAATAAAGTTTGTATGATTTCCATTTGTTATAAAAACTTGGGGCTTCAATTTTCTTCTCCCCTTGTTTAAAAACCCTGATAAAGTAAGCAGTAGCTCTGTAGGTCTTGTACTTATGAAAGTAGTCTGGGTAAATATAAGCTCTGCTCCAGTCCTTTTAGCACTCTGTGGCAAAAGAGACAAAAAGCATTTAAAGCGCTCAAATGGGGAACCTCCTGGAAAAAGGCAGCCTGAATAGAGCTGGTCTTTGTGATGCTAGGGAAACAGGAGGTCAGGCTTAGTGAGTTGGCAGGAATTATTTTGAAAGAGCTGTTACAGACTGAGAAGGGTACATTTTTATGTAACAGCCCATTTCTGCTCACAGCTATAATGGTCAGAGGGAATATAAGATGCTTCTGGATGGGGGTCTGCAAGTTCTGGTGTGGTGGAGGGGAAAGAAGAAAGCGAGGAGGGAACTCCTGCTCATATCTTGGTTCTAGATGCTGAGTGCTTTTCCTGATCCTTAGTGGCAGAAAGAATTGAAAAAGTGGAGTGACGCTTTGTGAACTCAGAGGCAACATATGTTAAAAGCAAGCTTGTTGTTCTGTTTGGCAGCATGGTGATAAGTAGTGAGCCCCTTTGGGGACTCTCCAGCCTTTACATGGGGATGCAAATCTTCCAACAACCAGTTATTGAAGCAATAAGTGTGGTGGACTCCGGCTTATGAGTGCATGGGATACCCTGAATAGACTGAGGTAGGAGTGGTTCCACAGACAAACTTTGGTTGTCATGCAAAACCCAGGAGAAATGTGGAAAAAAGCTTGTAATAATAATAATTGCTTTTACTGGTGGAGAAATATGCAGCTGGAGAGGGAGCAATAAGAAAACCACTACAGGAGAGAAGTCAGCTTGTGAACTTCTACCACAGACACGATGGCAATCCAATTAAATCCACCAGAAAAGGCCCTCTAAATGCTCTTTCTTTTCTAAGGACAGCAAAAGCTATAGCTGAAATGCCTCTTCTCACCATCAAAATTGCCTCTGTCTGAGAACTGCTCAGAAGGGTCTTTGCGAGGTGATTCAAGCAGGCAATTTCCACTGGCAAGTACCTATAGGGAAACACTTTCTTGGAGCTGCTAGAAGAAAAATCCCGAACCCCATCATTTTCAGGCTGAGGTCAGCTGGCATCTCGTAAAATCAGTTTGCCTGAGATGTCCTCGTAGAAAAAACCCCAAACAAATCAATCAGACCAGCGCACCTTTGAGTTGGACAAGAAGGAGGAAGCATCTTCCCAGAAGAAGCCATCAGAGAGTTTGGATGCAGTCAAGCCAGGCCTGGTGTGACACAGCTGACCCTGCTGAGGAAGGGTTTTGCCCTGTCCTGATTGGAAAAGATAAAGAGATAAAGGGGAGGAAACCCCAGAAAAGCTGTGAGATCCCAGCTGGTTGGCATGGGCAAGCAGGGACACCTTTCACTAGACCAGGTTGCTCAAAGTTCCATCCAGCCTGGCCTTGAGCACTGCCAGGGATGGAGCATTTACCACTTCTTTGGGCAACCCATTCCAGTGCCTCACCACCCTCACAGTAAAGAACTTCTTCCTTATATCTAATCTAAACTTCCTGTGTTCAAGATTAAACCTATTACCCCTTGTCTTGTCACTATAGTCCCTGATGAAGAGTCCCCCTCTGTCATCCTTGTAGGCCTCCTTCAGATACTGGAAGGCTGCTATGAGGTCTCCTTGGAGCCGCCTACACTCCAGGCTGAACAGCCCCAGCTTTCTCAGCCTGTCTTCATACAGGAGATGCTCCAGCCCCTGATCATCCTCGTGGCCCTCCTCTGGACTTGTTCCAACAGTTCCATGTCCTTTTTATGTTAGGGACACCATAATCACACACAGTACTCCACTTTCCTGTTCTTGATTTCCTCTTCTCCAGTGAAGAGAGACCTTCATTTTTCAGAAGAAAGAGTGGGTACAAGCTCCTCTGAAGGCACATGCAAAACCTGCACTCACCACCTATCACACAGGCAATAATTTGTAGAAACTGGAAGAAGCAAAGCACGGCCTCCCTGTTTGGCCTCCTTCAAATGGAGTCAGCAGGGGGGTCCTTAAGTGGGTATCAGGACCTGGGCTTTGTATTTCATTGTGCTCTTTTTCTCCTCGTATTTTCAAGCTGAAAGCAGCTTTCACCAAAGCCATCGCAGATTCTGTCACTCTCTCCCATTTAGGTGGGTGATAAGTTTTAGTGTCAACATGCTCTCTCTTTTCTCCACCCAACAGCTTTTGAATGAGTTCTTCCAGTCCAGGAGATGCTTGTTAAATGTTTGCTGTGAGCGTCACCAGTGCTAATTGAGATTCATGGCACTGAGGCATTAATGGGATGCAAGGTCACAGGGTGTATCTGTTCTCCGATTGAGCATGGCTTAAGGAAGCAACTTCCTTTTGCTAGTGCTATGAATTTGAAATTCACTTCCAGTGCCTGTTCTGCACGCATTTATGATTTGTGGCTTTGTGTACCCTCCTGCTGGTTGTCTTTCTGGGTATCAGATGTGCCATATGCCTTTCCAGGTTGCCCTCCTCCCTGCGAGCCTCTTCTGTGGCCACAGAATGGGAAGTATGGAGCATCTCCCTTATGGAGCTACCCTGGGCATTCATGAACACAGATCAAGTGATCACCAAGTCTTCAAGGCTGGCTGCCAGACTGTTTGCCTAGCTGTAAGCACAGGAAATAATACTGCTAGTACTGAATGGGGAATACACTCAAGTGCTTCAATGAAATGCCATCCTACTGACACCCTGAGAACCTGCTAAGGAGTTTATCTTCCCACCATCTGCCTGCTGGGGCCCTCTTCAGTACTAACAACTCTGGGACATGGTCAGGAAAAACCACCTGGCGGAAGAGCTTGCTGGCACCATGAAACCTGTCATTCCAACGCGCATAGTAAAGGTACTCAAGGCACCAAAATGTCAAGAGAGGGCAAAAGATGTTTCTGATTATCAACTGAAACAGGCAGGAGACAAAGGAAGAGGGGAAAATGATTAGCTTTAATGCAGTGAGAGGTGAAGAATTGGGTATGCTATCCTTCCAAACTGGCAACAGTGATTAATAGAGCTGTTAATGACCTGGAACAGCAGTGTGGAGGCAGAACTGGCTGGTAGCAAAATACACAACTCACTTCCTGAATACCGGGGAAGGCTGGAGGGGCCTCTGGTGCCAACTGGGAAAACCAGATACACATAACAATGGTGGGTGGAAATCCTTTTTGAGATGCACATAGCAAGGGATGATTTGAAAGTTTTCAGCATATACGGGCTGTATGTCCTAGGCTAATTCAAGTCACTTTGATCCAGGCATCATTGCACTTTGTTGTGTTCAGTAACCTGGCCTCAAAAAAGGTAGCAAATCTGAAAACAGACAAATTGCTAAACTTCTTTATACATTTATTATACCCCCACTTGAAAATACTGTAGAGCATTATTAGTGTGCTGTTCCACAGCATATATCAGAAATGGCAAAGTGAGACAGAGACAAGAAGAAGGATTAGTGATATACAAAACTTCAGCCAGCAGTATAAAAATGAGAGTTAGGGATGAGGCTAATACAATGAGACTAAGAGGTGAAGATGTGGCAGTTGGTGAGTTGTACAGCAAATGTAGATCCAACAGAACCCATGCACCTTCTCTTAGCAACACCAAAAAGGAAAATATCTGAACACAGCATAAATACAAGGCAGTGGAATTTATTGCACGTGATAACCACAGTCAAGAAATTGATGGAGCTGAAATGGATACAACACTTAAATGCATAGTGATGGAAAGGAATAAAACCACAGCAACAGTCATAATACTCCAGAGCCACCCAAACAATGACTTGAAATTTCAGTAGCTACTGCTGGAAACAGGGGAAAAGACAAAGTGTGTCAAATGCTCTGCCTTGGGTAGGATGGTCCAAAGGAGTCAGTCAAATGTACTTCATATGCTGATGACAGAAATAGCACCAGGCCCTTTCTGGTGTCCTTCTCACCTAGTGACAGTGACAGCACAGCTTTGGTATGAATGTGATGAACAAAACCTGAGGGAGAGTGAAGTTCCTTCCTGCAGCGCTATACGTGCTGGATCTGGATCCTTTAAGGAAAAGCAAATTGGTTTTGGAAGCAGTAAGGTTGAGAGCCTTGGCTCATGCTGGAAACATGGTTGATGCTTTGCATTTAATCCTGTGCTTATTAATGATTGAAATACTCTGCCAGCTGGTGGGTATCTGGCAACCTGAATATCTGAGTCAGATCTCCATGCTGCACTCACTTCAAGCTGGCTTCAGTGCCAAAGCCATCTCCTTGCTGGAAACCTCCATAGAGAAGCCAGCCAGAGACTGCAGAGCTGCTGAGTGAAAGAGAAGTTTCTTGTGAGCAGGTTGGTGCAGTGCTGGCTGTGTGCACCATGTCTCTCCTCACACAACTCGCACAGCTGGGCAGCATCCTCACTGATGCTTAGACAGGGGCAGCTGAGCCAAAGGGCAAAGGTTTTCTGGGGAGCCCTGACACAAATGCCCCACCACTGTGGAGATCCTGTGTAATGGTGCATTGCGGAGAGCCCACGATGCTTATGTTCAGTGCTGCCTGCTTGTCGTGCCTGCAGCACTTCTCTCCCGCTGCCCTGTTTCCCTGGATGTCAGAGTCAGAGGAGAATGATTCAGCAAAGCACACACCTGTGCAGAGACATGCATAGAAAACCAATGGTAAACTCTTAAATCAGAAATCTTCAGAGTCCATGGATCTGGCTTGCTCAACACAGGCCATATTTTTCATTCTAAGAAACTGCCATGTAACATTAGCTACGTAAGGGGGAAAGGGAGAGGAAATGGGATGTATAGCATCATGAAAATCGGATAGGGTATGTATCCCTCATCTTGGACCATTAAAGCTGGTGGGAAATTGGTGACCATCTCCTGTACGTACAAGGAGCAAACAAGTCCTAGAGCAAGAAAAAGTGAAATAATGTGTTCTTGAAACTCATTTAAAATATTCAAGTACTTGCACACATGAAATGGGAAAGCTCTCTGCCAGCCCATTCTGTAATCTGAACTCTGACAAGAGCAACAACATGCCTCTAAGTTTTAAACACAGCTTCTTGGTAAAGAGACACTGTGCCTGGCTGAGACTTAGTCTAATGCGTGCCATATGCAAAAGGCAATGCTGACCTTGCATGCCAAAAAATAAAAAGAGGCTCATTTGAGTCTCAAATTATGATGCTGTGCTTACAGGCAAATAAAGAAAATTTCCCTGGGTTGTTACTATTTGCTTTACCAGCTGTCCCTCAAAGCGCTGGAGCAGATAATCTGAATAGCCTGGTAGCAGTTCCATTGCAAAATCATTCCTACCCAGATGGCTGTGCTTGACAGCAAGCAAAGATCAGCCTTGCTAGATGAAAGTGGGCTGACCATTATCTCCAGTATCCACCTGGGTGGGTTATCTGTGGCTGTGCAAGGGAAAAGGGCTTTATGGTGGGAGTGGAGAATGGTGTGGGGAGCATGTGCCTCTGTGGTGAAGGGGTCAGCAGCACTGGGAACAGGCCATGGTGGGCAAATACAGGCACATCCTGCATCTTCACAGGATGGGGAGCTCTGTAGTGAATCCCTGATATCAGTATTTTAAGCACTGCCACCCCAGGTGATGCTGCCGAAGGACACTGGCTAGGATGGCAGCCAACCCGACTGGCTGCTTAGGGCAAAAACACCCTGGAGAACTGCATAAGCCCAAACAGTAAGTCAGAGGCTGGTCCTGCCTCAGTTTTCACTAGGAGGCTGTGTGAGTCCTTCAGTGTATTCTACTGACAGAGGGAATGAGCAGGTGGTCAAGGGAGACACCCTGACCCAGCTTGAACTCATTGCCAAAATGACCCACAAATTTATTGCTTGTGAGCTGCACTTTGTCCTGCAGCACACAGGGCCATTTGCAAGTCAAGGGGAGAGAACTGAGGGTATCCAGCACTGTGTGGCCTCATATCAGCCACAATTACAGGATATGGCGTGGTGGTGCTTTCATGAAGCAGCAGCTTTGCTGATTGCAGCGTTTTAACTCCGGTTCCCGCCATGTTCCACTCCATGCTGGACAAGGTGATGCATTAAAAATAGCACCATGTACAGAAAGAGGCAAAACAGCAGGGTTGGCCGCACGCGTTGCTTTCGCTCCTGCAAGGGCACAACTGTCGTATTCAATGTACCGGTAAAAAAGCTGGGTGTAGCACAAACACCCTGAGCTCCTCCCTTTGGACCCATTCTGTCTCCTTCCATTCCGATCCCCAAAATTCTTTAAAAAGATGCTTAAAAAGACATTTTTCAAGAAGAAGAAATGAATTCTGAATGAAAAAAGCACACCATTGCTTCTGCTATTCAAGCACAACAGGGTGACTTAACTACTGTTCCAGCAACTTACGGAGTTAAAGCAAAACCTAATTATTTCCTTCTACCTCTAACTCCAGCTTCACATCTTAGAGCTAAAATAGACAAAATGAGCTGCTTTTCAGGAGAGAGCTTTGTACCATGGGAAAAATGTGCCTGGCAGTCTCCCCAAAATCCTCATCATTTTTATTACAGCATTCATGTTTGTTTTCACTTTCCTCTTTGTTAAACATTTTAGGCAACTCAAATGAAGCCTTCGCCATCAAACCAGCTTTTTAGCGGTAATGACATAAATTACATTGTTCTCCTGGGCTTGCAGCACCCAGCTATTAAATCTAACCATGGGAGCTTGGCAAACCTTTTCATACATAAGGCAGCTGTTTCCTTTCTCCCCTGCCTCTGCCCTCCACCCCCTTTTTTGCCTTGCATGAGCACGATGTGCACTCCTGAGGAACATGCTGCACCCAAACCCCTTTGCCTTAAGAGGCTCTGTGCAGAACCACCTGAAATACTCAGTGCCCATGTGGGGTACAGACCAGCTCTTGGTTCCAGCCCATCACATCCTTCCAGAAGCACAAGCTCATGTGTCCAAAGTAGTTTCATGGCACAGAGCTGGCTGAAGCACCATGACTTGCACAGCTACCTCCAACAGCAGGGGCAAATCCTAGTTCTTGCCATCGGGGCACCTTGTCTCTGTGTGGTGCAGCTTCAGGACTGGACATGCTGGTGGTGCTTAGGACATGCTGCCAAGAGTCTGTGCTCAGTTAAACAATCCTGATCTTTTCTTTGTTTTTCTCAGCACCTGCTGAAAGCATTTTGACTTGTGTTTGCTCAGTGTGGTTATCTGCCCATGTTGGGCTACCTGGGAAAGCCATCAGCTTGCAGAAGATGTAGCTGTGCATATCCTGCTTCAAAGGGCACTTATTTTCATCCTTAAATTGCCCTGCCATCACTGGCAATTTTCACGCCGTGTGCAGTTATTCAATGACAATACTCTAATGCAGGCTAAAAGACTATTAATCTGCAATTAGTGCTGTTTAACATACACATGAAAATGGTAACGTGCCAGTCACGTACTCTCCCTTGGGATGGATGTCTCCCATAGAGACACATGGCACGTGGCCCTGTTTGGCACCCGATGCAGCAGAGTGAGTTGGCTGGTGCATAGGACATTTCTGGCTATCCTTGCTCCCATGTGGCCTCAGGACAACCTGCCAGATGGATGAATGTGCCCAGGAACACCAAACTGCTCCCCATCACCATTCTTCCTTGGTGCTGCTGCTGCACCACTGCCCGGTGTTCTGGAAAAGAATGGGAAGCCCCACACTTCCAGCCAGCATCACCCAGAGGGCATCATCTTCAGGCTCAGTGACAGAAATGAGGAGCCCTGTGAGTGATTTGGGCCTTTTTGCAATGAAAAGAAGTAAAACCCAAACCCCAAGCATATTTAAGTTCAGTAAGCTCTGGCACAAGCAGAGAGTCTTCTTTCCTGATGAACTTTTTTTCTGTGCAACAACCAAAATAAAAAGAGCAGCACTTAAATGGGATTTGTTAGTGGACAAACAAGGTTAAACAGGTTAAGCTGTGGAAATAAAAGTCTCTGTGTTCATATCTTAGAGCAAATAGATGCCTGAATGTCTGTACCAGCAATAAATGTTCCTGTGAGACATATATGCTGGTGCTGCAGTGCAGAAAGAAAGGCAATGCAAGCCTTTGCCTCGACAAGCAAAACCTACCTGTGTTTGGAAGGGAAGAATATATTTTTACTCCTCAGTTTCAGAAAGGTGGTTTTGAAACAGGTATCAGAGGTGGCAGTAAGAGCAAGGAAAGTGCACTTTGCAGCTTAGGTGGGCAAAGAAGAAGCAGCACTAAGCCACTCTGCCCTAGCTAATAGAAGGAACAGGGCCACAGGTTTTACACAGATGCCAACACATGCTCTCTCCCCAGATACTGAACAGCAGAAGTAATATAAAGGAAATAATGAGTATTTCCCAGCCACAGTGTTTGCCACCTAACCATCACACTGACCTGCCTCAGCTGTGGGACAATTTATGGGGCACAAGAGGAGCGGTCGCTGGTCTTTCTCCACCTTTAGCATGAGGGACGTGTGGTGGAGAGTGGGGCCAGGCAATGGTAGCTTCTCTGGCCCAAGGAAGGATGGCAGTGTGTGTGGTTGAGGATAGCAATTGGCGTTGAATGGGTATGTGATTGACCTTGCAGAAAAGCCTTCACCTGCTTACAAAGTTCCTGGGTTTACAGACGTAGTTATGTAGCAAACCTTTGGAGATGGTGAAGGTTTTTATTCATCATCAAAGATGAGATTCAATGTCAGCAGATGGACTCCTAAATGTATTTCTCTCACCTTCCATTGGACAGCTAAATCTGGTCATCTGAATCATTCTTCAAGCTTCATTAACCACAGTGAGGTGTACATACCTTGTTTGTCTTTAGTCACCTATATTTAGATGTGCATATTTAGATGACCAATTTTGAGGGGAAACAGTCAGCTACCAGGGGCTATGACTACTCAGACAGCTCAATCTATGTCTGCAAAAGCCTTTTGTCCTGAAGGTTTGTTTCCACATCATCACACCAGTCATGTTTGTTCCTGCTCTCCTTGGATCATTTCTTTCTGCCAAGGTTATTACTGGTCAACCCAAAAGGTGCAACTGTTCGTGTGATCCCAACAAGAATCAGTAGTGCTGCTTCCTCAACACTTTCAGCTACAGCCAGAAGCCAGGGCAGATGAGTTAAGATGCTTTGTCCTGAATCTACACCTGCCTCAAGTAGCTTTAAACCAGAAAAGCCAATGGCACCTACAGTGATGGATAATACGCAGCAGTTTTCTCACAGGGTGAAGTTAACAACCTTCAAGTTCAGCAAATAACTGCTGAAGAATTAAACTCCAGTAAAAGCTAAATTAAAGTGAATTAATGTAGTTAATCTACTTTTCTGCTTGATTAGTTCACACTAAATAATCAGTAAATTCTTACGAGTTATTGATAATAACACTGAAAAGAAATAGTTGCACTTCTTCAGGGATCTAGGACAAAGAAAACTTATGTGTCACCCCTCTCCCTACCCTAGTCAAGGAGAGAAAAGGGCATGGAAAGAACCCAGGCTTAACAGGACGCATCATAACGGTATCATAAATGCTCTTGTGAATAAAGATCAAGAAAGACAAAAGGAAAGTGAATAGAAAGAAACCATGCATTTGTTTATGGCTAATTTGACCAATAACCCCACATGGGTCTGGTTAGACCTTGCAAAGGAACAAAAAGAAATAGCGGAGACCTCTGTAGCCATTGCATCCCTTTAGAAGCATTTAACAATGTGAAAATGTTGTGAACAACCAGGGCAAGAAGAAGCGGCCTGCAGCGAGGGAAGGATTAGACAGAAACTGAGGTTACCAGGTTGCTTAACTCATGCTGAAATCAGCAGCATAACCTTTTGATTAAGGGTAAAGAACAAGCAAATTTTCTCAACATAATGTTGTGGGGGAGCTTGAGTGCTTGGGACCAGAGGCGTTGCAGTTGGCTGCTGGTGGGGTGGCCATAGTGACCCAGCTCTGCAGGAAGCCCTGCCTGGGCTTAGCAGCTCCAGCATCATCCATCTGGCCAGGCAGGTAGGAACCCATCAGAGCCTTTCGTTCTGGACTTCACACATTCCTGCGAGCAAGCAAATAAACTGCTTCAGAACCGCTCAATGCCTCCTGTTCATTTGCCCCCCTAAATGAAATTATCTGCAAGATCCTGACGTTCTGCTTCCAGCTCAGGTTAAAAGGAGTAACAATTTATTTAAGCCTCAAAAAATAAGAGACTAGCATGTCCCTGCAATTCAATAAGAACAATTATGTAGACTGCAGGGTCAGAGCCAGGATGACTAATGGAAATGTTAAGAGAAATGGAAATTACCCCTCTAACAGATTGAAGCTAAACTCAGAGTTTAATATATTCCAGCTAGAAAGACCAGATAACCTCCATACCCAGTGCTGAGGGAACTGGCCCATGAAATTGCCAATCTGATAGCAAGGATTTCAGATCTATCAAATCAGAGACAGATACCATAACACAGGAACCCAGCTAGTGTGAGAAATGGAAGGGAGGGAATGATGCAATCTGTTTACACACTCATTAATCCAATCTCATCAGTTTACAACCCAGTAAAACAATTTTTTTTTGTGAACAAATAACTGAAGACATGGCAGAAAGTGAGGCTGAAATGTATCATAGGCCAGCAAAAAGTAGCCAGATGACAGTCTTACTGGTACAGTGTCCCCACATCTGTGGAATAACTACAGGTTACTTGTTGTAAATGTAGGAGCAAACTTGTCGCCTGACTCTGGACTCTGAAGCCCTGGTGGCAGGGCAGGAGGGTGATGGTGGCACACACCTTGCTCCAGGGAGGCAGCCAGTCATTGCCAGGGATGAGTAACTGAAGGGGACAAGAGAGGACACTTTGACTGCCTTTACTGTGATCCAAGTATGTCACTTTGTGCAAATGAGAAGCTCGCTTACTCCAGTAAATCTGGGCTTGGAGAAAACGGCATCATGAAGCACTTTGATCAGAAAACCCATGGATATTTTCAGCTGGTGGGTGAGCTCAAAGCCACTACTTCAAACTTTGTAAAAACACCCATCTCAAGGGCAATTTTTTGAAGAGCAAAGGTGCTTGAAATCTGGGCCTTAATTTGTAGCAAACATGCAGCTGTACAGTCCCAAGGAATATATATTATACATATACATGTATATATGTATAGCTTATACAGGAAGGGCTGAGCCTTGTTCTACAGTCAGGGGCCTTTATTTTTAGTGTTAAGTAACTCAACTTTGAACAGCTTTGTTGATATACCCAGTCTTGGTGCTTGCCAGCATGAAAAATATATGGATGTTTTAGGCAAGCCTAAACCACGACACATAAATTTTAGCAACTCTTTCCCTCTTTTCACTGTA
This sequence comes from Psittacus erithacus, assembly GCA_009867235.2. Taxonomy (NCBI): domain Eukaryota; kingdom Metazoa; phylum Chordata; class Aves; order Psittaciformes; family Psittacidae; genus Psittacus; species Psittacus erithacus. The sequence goes on along the minus strand of WYDI02028339.1, from coordinate 21,478 downwards.
AAGAGTGATTTTTCTTGCTCCTTTTTCAGAGGCCACTGGCAGATGACATTTAAGGAGAGTTATTGTTTTAACATGGAAATTTTGCTGAACTTCATTTTGTAGCTTTATAAACGCTTCCCCTTGTCAGTCTCCTATGAGACCGATGGCACTGCAAGGTGTCTTATTACTATTCACAAGAAAGCCTGGCCTGAAAATGGTATTTACAGCCTGACACAGATGTACAGAATCTATTGGTGCATCACAGAGCTTTTGTGGGTCTGATCTCCTTGACTGTCCCACATCTCATTGCACACTACTGCTGAAATACTTTGGCCCTTGTTCAACAAAGTGCAGACCAAAATTAACTGTGCGATGTTAACTGTTAGTCAATTATTTCTGAGCTCTGTGGCTCCATCCTAGCCCTTCTATGATTCCTCCATGGACAACAGCACTGCAACCAATAGGTATGTAGAGAATTAAGGGCTTAGTCCTGCCTTAATTCCACTTATAAAGATAAGTTATAGTAAGATCAAGAAAAATGAAGTGGAAAAAACCTAGAAAGTATTGCTGCAGCTGCTTCCACAGCCCACCTTTTGTCTCATGCAGACATCCCTGTCTCCAGAAACACACACAACAGTTCCTCAGGTACATCTGGACAGCTGGAAGGAATCTCTCAGAGGGATGGCTTTCCTGTATCCCTTCACTTCCTTTCCTTACTCTAGACACAGCATTTCTGACTTGATGACTTCCTTCAAGGCTTTTTGTGCTTTTACTGCTTTAATTTAACAGCACAGCCCCTGTTACACCGATGCTCAAGAGGCTTGGGGAATAATGCTTCTCAGAACTGCTTGCCAAAGCTGGGGTGCTGTTAAAGGTGCCTGTGTTATAAGGACATTTCTGTTACCTTTTGACCTGTAGAAACTGTCTCCCAGCTCCATGCCTGGCCAGCCCCATCATCCCAGAGAGCAGCAAGGCCAGCTTTTATTTCCCTTGCAGCTGCAAGGGCAGCCGTGGCTTGAGGTCGGACTTGGTGGAGAGGCTGCAGTCACTTCGTCCTTGCTGGTGCTCTGGTGGCTGCCTGCTCTGTGCAGAGCTGAAGGAGGTGACTGTTAGGGGGTCCCATGGGACCAAACCTCTATGGATGCCTTTAGCAATCAAAGCCAAGTGTGAATCATCCTGGTTGGGTATTTTCTTCCTGAAAGCATTTTGGTAAATACAGAATATTCTCTTAGAACATAATGATTTTTATTTTTTTTTTAAATAGTGGGAGGAAACCCAAAGCCTAAACGTTTTGAGCAGCTTGAGATGTTGCCTCCTAACATATTTTCTTTTAATATGGGGATGTGTAGAGAAAGAGGCATTTTCTGATAGTATTTTCTCAATAAATGTTCAAAATCTTTTCCTGATTAAAAAGATCCCAGCTCTAAATTAAAAAAAATTTTTTTTGAGTCTGAAGTGATTCTTTTTCCACCAGAAATGTGGTCTATGGGGAAACTTCAAGCTCAATTCTATCTGGAATGAAAATAACGCCAAAAATCTTGGAATCTGTAAAAGCTGGAAATTTGGACTCTCATCAGAGGAGTCTGGAGATGTATATCCCCTGTGAGCAGGCTGGGTAAAGAAGGGCTATTCTGCCCCACAGCAGATTTCCTTGGGACAGGTAAGCATTAATGATCCAAGGCTAAGATGGCTCCCTAACATTCTGGATGCTCTCGCAGAGATTTCTGAATTGGTTCATTTCAGAATTACTCCCCTGTGTTGTCTTTCCACTACACCAATGGCAACCACAGCCCTGGCCTTTGCTGGAGAGGGTTGTCTCCATCCCTTCTGTCACCTGTAAGGCACATGTGGAGATAAACGGGCAGAGCTAGCATCCCCCGAGAGCCTGTCGGTCCTTCAGAAAGAACATTTTCTGGTGCAGAAGAGTGACTGTGGCTGAGGCAGGTGCCCTGAGTCCCAAGTGTCCTGTGCAAGGTCGTTAGACCATCCCCCATTTTGTATTTTTTACTTTTGCACAGGGAAAGCAGCAATTTTCTTACTTTGGCAGCTATGTGCATGCACAAAACTGTCTGAATGATAGTCAAACTACCCACAGTTTCAACAGACAGCAGCATGTACTTTTTCAGGAGAATTACAATCCGTTTGACTGTGATGCTATCAGACTCCAACTTCATACATATTCGGTTTAGTTTTGTATAGATTTGTTTTATGGAAATACAGATTTATGCACTTTTTATATTTATTTTATATATATATACACACACATATGAATACGCTTACTTACATTTACCTATAAATAGGTACAGTGTGTAGTGCTTGTAGTTTTAAGCAGTCACACCCTTAGTGAGGGCTGTATCATGAACGGTCAGAGTGAGACACAGACATCTAAGCACATGAATACACTTGTATTTTGCCTGACCTCATTAGATACCTATTCTGGATATGATTTTACAAAGGACAGTGCTAAGCTAAAGAAAGCATCTCCCTTACTGCACTGTACAGAAGTACAGGCCTTTGAATGAAACCAGAGGAAGAACAGCAGCATGGGCAACCAGATAAAACTCACTATTTCAGGCTACTGGCAAATAGCCCAAAATCTGGTATTTCACACAAGCATGATGTCTGTCTGCCAGCCTCTGACTGTCCCGGGGTGATGTTCGGCCTCTCCAAGCAGCATCCTTGGCACCCAACTGGACCCACACTGACCAAGGCAGCAACGTCATCCTGCGAACATGCAGTCCTGATGGAAAACACCTATCGAAAATCCTTCACCTTTCCCTCCCCTGGCTGTCACACATCCCTTGGGCAGCGATTTGACAGCAGAGTCGAATGATGTGCCAACTTGCAGGAGCGGTTCAGTGATTCCTGCGGCCAGGCGCTGAAAGACACCACTGTGCAGATGTTTAATGTGCCCAGGAGGGAGCAGGGTCCTTGGCCTTGATGCTGATGTTAAAACGCTTACTGATCATCTAGAAGTGCTTCTTCCTTTGCCCAAGGGACAGCGGCATGGACTGCCCATTCAGACAGGGGCCAGCACACAGTCTGTGGGCACTTCTCTTCCATTCCTGAATGACGTCCGAGGAGAGGGAAAACAGTTTAGTGACTAAGCAAGAAGCTCACAGGAGGAGGAAGTCATTAAAATCCTGTGATTTTTAAGCCTTTATGAGGCTGATGCAAGACTCTTGCACACATTTACTATCTCTTTGACCTTAGAGTAATATGATTGTAATGTACTCACTGCTGTGAGCACCAAGCGTGCACTAGCGTATGGCTTCTTCTTAAGCACGGCCACGTTTCCTGCAAAAGTAACCAGGATGAGTTTTTTTAGATAAACTCATATAAAAATATCTCTTGGGTTTTTACCCTTTATTCTCTCTGCATTTACTAAACAGCTCAGAGGGCTCTTTTGGCCATAAACATGCTGTGTTTTGAGGCACCCTTGCTGGTTTAGGTCTGTCGGTCAGATGACAGCAAAAACTGCCAAGCAGTTCAGAGTGAAGCAGCATGGGGCTATTTCAGCTTGCACGAGCCCATTTCAGACCAGTGGCAATTTGTTTCACCCACACACAGGGATTATATTAGTGGGATGTCAGTCTGTACCCATAAATTATCAAAAGTTTTTGGATACTGACTTCCTTTTCTGTTCTCAAGCCTGCAAACACACACACTCACATCTAGCTGAATGCAGAGAAATCCCTCTGGCTTCAGTGAAACCGGTGATGGTGCCAGATAATTGATGGTAGTGACAGGCAGTGCATCAGAGATGGTTTAGTCTCTCTTTGTGGGGAAAGGTAGAAAGAAACAATATAAATAAAGCCCAAATGATGACAATGCTGATAATCGACAGAAGGATTTTTGTTCTTGAAATTCAGATTTGGGGCACAGCTAAGAGAAATTGTCTCACCTATTAAAGGTGGATCTGGAAAATAGTTGGTTTCCAAGATGATGAACTAGGAATGATTCCAGGGGGGAAGGAGCTTCTGTAATTGATAGGAGACAGATAGATACTCCAAAAGAAAACACAGATAAGATGTGCAAACTGTAATAAACGATAGGGAAGATGCTCTGGGAAAAACACTAGATACCTCAATGGGGATTTTAAAGCTGTTGTTAAACTACAGACTGACCTCATGAAGCAAAAGGGAAAAAATGTGAACTCCAAAGAAGAAAGGAAGCTCAAGTGGAGCAGCAAAGGAGCATTTCCGTGAGGCCAGCCCAAGCTGCTTTGATGAGAAGGGGCAGAAAATGCATCTGTATTTTTTCACTGTTTTTCCCCAAAGCAATTTCAAGATTAGCCAGCCCTGCCAGGGATTTCCCTGCAACTGCATTGGTGCCCACCCTCTGCAGGAGCCAGCCCTTGGGGAGAAGACAGCGGCAGACCCACAGCCCCTCTGCCACCTCTTGCGACCTGCACACAGACCCATCATTTTCTCACCCTGTTGCACCCAAGATGCAGAAGAGGCTGTGTGGAAGGGCTCATGCCCGCAAGGAGTGGTGGCATTTGCATGGGTCTGGCACAAGAAATGCAGCGAGGTTCCCCAGGCACCTGTGCTCACTCCAGCTTCTTTATCGTCTTCACTCAGCTCCAGAGTCCCTCCACTGCAAGCCCAGCAGTACAACTCCTGTGGAAATCATCCACTGTACCCTTCCTTTCCTTCAAGCCTGTGATGATAAGACATGAGAAGGAGGAGGCTGGATAGTGTAACTGTGGAAAAAGCAATGTTCAAACAGCCCATCAGTAGCAGTAATGAGGTTGATTTCTTTGCACTGATTGCTGTCGGTATTGATGGCAAGAGATGGTATGAACCTTTTCTGCTCATCAAAGCCTGAGGGCCAGGGGAGGAAGGAACAGTGAGTGTGTCTCTGGACAGCCTTTCCAGACCTGCAGGTTCCCAGGTCACGAGTGGTGCTGCTGCCCCAACTCTGACGTGATGAGTGACAGTGCCCGAGACATTGATCCATCCATCCATCTACGAAGCACAGCCTTGTTCTCTCAAATGAGAGCTGGGTGGGAGTGGCAAAAACAGATGCCCAAAGGCTGCAGAAATAAGGTGGCTGCCTAAATGCCTTAGTTCTTACCTGCATACAAGCTCCAAGCCTGAGGGCCGTGTTTTGGGAAGATCAGTAGGAAAGTGAGGGCCTGGCTTGTGTGAATACAAAGTACAAATTTAGGATGGGATCTCAGGCCAGCTCTGTTCTGGCAATGCTTCACTTTTCTCACAGGTAGAGGTGAGGGGTTTTTATTACAAAGCTGGCATTAGCAACAGGTAAAACAAGGAGCTCAGCTGGTGAGCCTGCCAGGCTGGTTAGCCACTGTGCTCACATCTCACACCAGTGGGCAGCCCCAGGGCACTTTTCAAATTAAAAGAGCTGCCAATTACAGGAAACTCCCATGCTCCATCTGTTTTTGTCAGAAGGGGTCTAGGTACCCATTGCAAGCATGTTGGATGCATATGCCTCTGCTGCAGGCTGGGAAACACCCGCTGAGCTTCCCAGCCTTGACCCACGTGCCTTGGAGGACAGTTTTCCTTGCCCTAGACCTGCTGGGCTTTGACCATGGGGCCATCAGCATAAACCTGCTGGCTGTCACTGTGGGAATTGAGGAGGCAGGTTCACAAGCAACCATTTGTAAAGCCACTAACCTTTCTGCTCTTAAAGCAGCTACAAAAGAGGACAGAAACACAGTAGGTATATTTTATATAAAATATGCATACATATGTATGTATATGTACATAGTTATCTGTAGGGAGCTGATGATAGCAATCTAGCAGAGATACAAGGTAGCAGTCCAGCAGAGACACTGGCCAGGGAGCTTTGCTGTGTGGACAGGAGCCAGTCAGTCCCAGTCGCACTTTGGGGCAGGACTCCCTCCTCTCCCTCCTATATTTAGTGACTGTATTTACAAAAACAGGCAAGGATCCTTGCAAGGATGCCTCAGAGGTGGTCTAAAACAGGAGTATGAGGACCAGCAAATGTAGGGACTTGGTTGAGAGGTTGGTTGAGAGCATAGTCATCTTTACAAAATCATGGAGAGAAGCTGTTTTTCTTTGCTTTGATCTTGTTTCTCTAACTGAACTTCAGAAATGCCCATGTTACCATTTTGCCCTGTGTTCACTGGGACTGCCCAACAGCAGTTGTGGTAGCAAGGAGCAGAACAAGCTGTGGGCTCTCCTCCGCAAGCTTGTGCAGGCATGCTAGGGTTTGCATGGCTGAAGCATTTCTTTCCAGGGCTCTGTGGGGAAGTTACCACTCATTTGGACTAAGAGGCACCAGGGCAGGGCAGGACAAACCTGGCCAGACTTGCTCCCTTCCTGCTGCAGAGTGCCCGCATTAAGACTGCAAGGAAAAGGAAGAGGTTTTTGCAATCAAAAGTGAAAGAAAACACCTCCCTACCAACATTAGTTCTTATGAGCTGAGCATTGCAGTAGCCTACTGCACCTCTAAATTAACGCTTACAAATCACACGGAGATGCTCATAGGTGACTTGTTCCTCTTTCAGTTTCCATTCACTTAATTTTGCTGCTAAATACGTGGCATACCACTTTATTTTGGAGTAAAACACATATCTGCGAATGAGGGAATTTTTCCCCAGGAGGAATGAAGTGCCTTATGCCAGGCTGCTGTGGTATTACCCCATTCCCTGCTGCCTTGCCAAGGTGCACATCACTGGGCAGATGTGCAGCTGAGGCTGGCCTTTGCCTTGGGGAAAGAGCACCGAGTGCCCCAGCTCTCTCTGTCATCAGCCTCTTCAGGGAAGGAAGTTCTTCTCCTATGCTTGGATCTATACCAAGAAAAATATTTCTCCCAACAGAGCTGGGAGCTGCAGAGGCTTTGAGGACAGGCAGTTCTGCCTGATAGAGAACAGGCAGTGTGCTTTATGGCACTTGATTTTAATGTAATTTAATTTTTTTCCCAATGTTTTAGGCAGTTGGCTGCCTTTCATTAGCCAGAATATAATTTAATCCTTGTGCAAAAAAGAAAGGGGATGTGGGGACCATCCATCCAGGGCCTTGTACAACTGATGCCCAAGCAGCAGCTGTGTGGGGTAACATGAATTGGTGCACAGGGAGGAGCTTTGTTTTCATGGTGGTTTGTTGGTTTAGGTTCTTTTTCTTTTTTGTGGCTAATACATTTGTTGCTGAAGGTTTATTTTTAGCTAAAAGAGAAATCATTGTTATGCCATGGCAACCAGAATTGGGAGGTGAGTTAGAGCAAGCTGGTCTGACTAGAATATATCTGAAAGCATCTCAATTGATTAAATACTCTAAAAATAAAGGTGATAGCTGTTAAGATATCACAATGCTGATGTTCGTGATTTAGAAACACAAGCCATCTCTGTTACGGCATGATTTTTTTTCACCTAGTTACTGGCTGTCAAGGGAGGCCTGGAAAAGCATTGCCGATAGTCATAAATGAGTAATGCTGCCTAAGGATTTGCAAAATGGGTAGGATGTTTTGCTGGAGATGTGAGGAAATTTCTCTTTCTCTTTTGAGATGCAATAAGGCCCTTCCCGTGACCCTCGCTTGAGTATCCAGCTGCAGCCCTGAGCTGAGCGGCTGGTGGGAGGCAGGGCAGGTGGTAGGTAGGTCTTTCCCCTTCCTCACAGGGGCTTGTTTAATGTGTGCTGAGCCAAGTCTTGGCTGCAGCTATGCTGGTGTCCATTAGGATGCCAGTGGTCATTCGTCCCTTGGACTGGGCAGCGTGACACCTCTAAGTCCAGACACCCAGCATATCTGGTGGACTTTCATCCTTGTCAAAGAACAGAAGGGCTGCACAAGGTCTGAGCAAAGCCCCATTCAGCCCATTGCTTGCAGCCACGTTAGGATGCTGAGAAGACAGGAGCAGGAAGTGGTCCCCAAATATCTTCCTGTTGACTGGTGATTTCAGGCACCTCCAGACCAAGGATCTGTCGTTGCTTTCACACGCTGGCATGTAAAGACACTGTCTCTTCAGGATGGCCCAGCCATCAAGGGTGATCCTGCACTGGCATCAGCTTTTGGGGCTCCTAGATGACAATATATCTTAGAGGGGGGCCCAGCAATGCAAGTGCTGAACCATGAAAGCAAACCAAGGCAAAAGGGGCAGAGCTAGAACCAGCACTAGAGACTCTAAGCCCAGGGATGGGTCCTCCAGCCAAGGGAGGTGGCTCCAGGGAGGTACAGACACCAGTACAGACTTGTCAGCCCTCTCATCTGCTTCTGTACCTCTCCTGGAGGCTCTGCCCCACCACTTCTGGGAGGGTAATGGTCTCTATGAGCAGCCTCTTTGGTCATAGGGTCACTTCTAGAGTCCGGCTCATTTAATGCGGGGGTACAGGAGCAATGGAGTTCACAGGTGCTGCAGACAGGCAGCTTGTGCTCCTCTTGTCATGCGCAGATCCTGGCTTGGTGAGGGATGAAGATCCTCTGCCCTAGTCATGAGCTTTGTGTTGTTCTGAGGCAGCTGGATTTGGCAGACTCTGAAATGACATTGTGAGGTATCTGGGACTGAGGGTTTTTCTATGAGACCACTTGCACTTTGGGCTGTGGTAGACCCATCCACTCAGGGCAGGAGGTTGGACAAAACACCTCCCAAGGTCCCTTCCTGTCTGAGTGACTTGGTCCTTCAGAGCAAGGTCAGCGCTCTTTTCAGATCACGTTACTTTGTCCTGTTGGGTGTTGGAAGACTCCATAGATGGAGACTGCATAACATGTCAGGGCAACCTATCCCATTGCTCAATTATCATTGCAGTATGTATTTCTATCTTAAGCCCAGTCAGCCCCAGCTTCAGGCTCTTTCACCCAAAACGTTTTCCAATGCCAAATGCATTTAAACTCTTCCTCTTTGTACCCTCTTCCAATCCATTAATTGAGCTCTGAAAGTCCTCCTTGCTTGCTGGCCCTGATCCTAGAAATAGCATTCAGCCAAAATTATGGTATAGGCCCTGGAATTAAACCTTCTTTCCCAGTAATTCATAATTTGGTACTGTGTATTTTTTAACCCAGATGTTACTTATTGAAAACAAAAATACATGGAGAATATGATCATGGTCCGGAAAACAATATAGACCATACTTTTTTGTTCTGTTGTCGTTCTGTTGTTCTGGATAGTTGTGGACTATCTAGTCAAGTACAAAATTATGACAAACAATGTCGATATTCATGAATAACTTACCATTTTCAAAGAGCACCTGATGTGCTCTGGTATGTTTTAATGACATGCACAACACAATCCTTATATTCTTAACAATGAAAAGTTAACTCATCCTTAGTTCTAGTTAACACAGAATCAGTCAGGACTGTGATTTTTTAAACTTACAAAGATATCCCAAGAATGATAAATGAATCTCTTTCAAAATACTCCCCCTCATTAGACTCCTCTTGACTTGTTCTTTACAGATATTTTTACACCTTTTATACATATTGGTTCGATTGACCCCTGTTCTGATATCTATTTAGAGTTGTTTGACACCATGGGAAATGCTGTTAATGAACACATTAATAATCATGCACACACTTAGAAAATCAAGCCTGAGTTCAAAGGTGAATACCAGGACTGAGTCAACAAAGTTTTCACATGAACATTTCCGTGGGCTGGAATCATTTTCTCTGTTTTCAATACTTACAGGGATGTGAAACATTTTATGAAGAGACCATCTTTGGTCCAAACAGGCTACAAAGAGAGGCCTTCATCTTGCAAGCAGCTTTTAGCAGATTCCTGAATCATTGTGCAGCCAGTCATAGCAGCATGAAGAAAAGGCCCAGCCTTGTCTTTGTGCCTCAAAATTTTCCCTATTTGAGGGCTGTAAATCTAGATGTGAACCCCCACATAAGTGCTAGGGGAGCCATCCTTTTCCTTTTTCTGGATGGGTATCCTTTCCTCTCCAGCCTTTCTGGACACACTGGTATCCACGTGTTGTTCAACATTACATAGTCAATGAAATACTAACAGCCACTGCAAGGGACAATGGTGGTTCCTTTTTCTACCTTGGCCCAGGCTCATATATGTCCCTGCCCTTGTCTTCAACCAGCACAAGGGAAGTTTTCTGCCAGTTTAGCTCCCTGAAAGAGTACAAGGGCATCAGAAGGAGATGGAGGCAAGAGTGAGAATGGTTTTTGGTAGCTCCTGTTGCACACAAGATAGGAGCCATAGCATGCGTGGACCCAGGCTAGATGTCCAGGCACTGAAGGCATGAGTGTACTCTCATATAGTGAATATGGACACAGCTGAGCATGGCCTGAGCTTAGGATGAGCCACTATTTTGAGGGGTTTGCTGCATAAAGTTTCTAAGGCATGTTTTTCCCAGGCTGTGAGCAAACAGGATGCTTCTGCAGGGCAGCATAACTGGGAGGGGGACTGTCTGTGGGGTCTCCTTCCCCAAGAACTTCTGGCAGGAGGGCCCATTGTCAGCACCCACATCAGGGCAGACATCAAAACCCAGGGCCTTCAGCATCCCCATCCTACCAAGTATGTAGTGCCTATCTTGCATCTCCTCCCATTGCACATTCCTTCCGTGGCTTGGGACAAGGCTCTGATAGGGTCATGGAGGCACAACCCCTCCCTTGCCTGGGGTCTGGTGAGGTGGCTTGTTGTTGCTTTCTGCTTGTAAAGCTCTTGTCAGCACCCAGACTCTCAGATGCTATGGTAATGAAAATAAGATGAAATAGGGCTCAGTTCATTTGGTGAAACTAAAATTGATTTTTAATTTTAATAGGTTGACTCACCACTCGTGGGCATTGCAGACAGTAGTTAAAAACTACTTTGCACTGGAGTCAGAAAGTCAGAACTAATTAAAGAATGTGTCCACAAAAGCATTGCTAATAGACTGAAGGGAAGACCTTAATTAGAAATTTGGGAGGTAGTAACCCTCCTGTTAATAATGCTTAAATGACATTTGGGAGCCATGCAAAATAAGTAAACAGCTCCTATCTGCATAACTGCAGTCAAAGACAGGAGACCAGAAGAAAACATCTAAATAGGGTCTGGATGCTGCTACTCCAGAGCTGAAGCAACTTTCTTCTTAAAGCAGTGTTCAGTCTTGCTCTCCACTTAGTAACAAAGAGCACTGCAGCACTTAAAAAAATCTGTAGAATAAGGCAGCAAGGTGACTCCAAGGACTGTAAGGCATGAGCAATAGTATGCAGAAGCTAGAACACCTCAGCCTACACAATATGACTTACTTAACTCTGCTCTTCAAGCAGAGCTCCAGGCACATCTTCAGTTATCTGGCATACACAGCCAGTCAGGGCTCGAGAGAAATGTAACTGAAGCAAGTAAAATATTTCAGGCATGTTGATGGCAATGCAGTGATTTGGTAACGACCCATGCTGGAAGCATAACCAGGCTAGCAAAATGCAAGGCTTTATGAGATGTAATTTCTATTCAGAAGAAAATAAAAATAAAAATCTGATTAGGATGTGCCCATCAACACAAGCTCATTGCATGTATTTATGTATGTAATTACATATTAGCAAACTCCAACAATACTGTAAATTCAAAGGCTGTGACCTTTTACAGAAATTACAGTGACTGACCCCACTGTAACCTGCTCTGACAGACTGTTCCAGACTTTGCTTTTCTTCCACCTCCAGATGGCTGGCACATCTGGGGAGCTGCAAGGACCCGTGGGTGACTGGAGACTAGCTGCTCTGGCACCCATATGTCCATTGGCACCCACACCTCCATTGACAAACACACCACCTCCATCAGCACCCGCAGGCTGGGGCGAGGAGCGTGGGCGCTGAACATGCTGCAGGAGATGTCTTTCAACGAGCGCTGTGTCAGAGCTGAGACATTAAAAATAACCATTGACGTGTTCAGGCACGATACCTTTTACACAAAAGTACAGCGAATTCCTCCATGCCTTTTTTGTTGTGGCTGTCAGTGCAGAAATCTACCTAAATTATCATATTGTTCTGGGGGAAAAAACCACCATGCAGTTTTAAAGCAAACAAAATAATGCAAAAGAAATGCTTTTATTAGCTTCTAGCACATTACCAGAGGACCTAGAGCTTCCCCCTTTCCCTTCTAATCCATGGAACAAGCATAATTTGAAAATTGAGGTGTTTCATGATCTCTGGATGTTGTGGGCTACCTGAGTACAAAATATCAAAATGCTGGTTTATCTGCTTGCTGATGCCTGGTAGTTTCATAGAACCCTTCTCTAGGCACAACTTGCAACTAAGCATAAACATGCTGTACCAGAAACATTTAAAAATGGAAAAGCTTATCAAGGTCACAGCTCTCGCATCTCTCTGATTTTCATTTGCAAGCCAATTTTATTTCAATTTTGTGGAACTTTCAACTAGTCATTTAAAAAATACCAAACATGGGTAATTACACAGCAGAGCACACTAACAACAGGCTTATCTTATGTCTCAATCAGGAACAACCTTCAGTGTTCAGCATGTTCAGAAACAGTTTCTTCTGCCTCCGCAAAACAGCCACCACTGCAGGAGGGAAGACAAGAGCTCAGTTACAGTAGAAGCTGCATCTGGAGTGTTGGGGTGGAGGAAAATAAAAGCCTGGGAGATTAGTGACCTCCAGCCAAAACATGAGCACTTGAATCAGAGCATGGTCAGGGAATAAAAATGTCATGTCACCTTGCAGAGTGCCTTGTATGGTGGCTGCAGCCATGGTGGGATGTGGAAATGGGGCATCTCTGGCAGTCGGAGCTCCACTTTTGTATGTGTTAGAGCTGTGGAGTCTTGAAGTGAGTCCGCAGCCTCTGGGATCCATACTTTAATGTGAATGGAGAGTCAGTTGTCCTTGAGTTGTGCCTAGTGAGCTGCCACAGCTGTCGCTGTCCAAGTACAGCTCTGGGTTCCATCGCGTTCACCCCCAGACCTTCCTTGTGAAGTCTTGTCTTGAGGGCTGACAGAGAAGATCAGGTTATGTTCACATCACTTCTTCTGTCACAAGACGATTTGTTACACATTTGGGTCTCCCTATATTTAGAATAAAAAAATAAAAACCGGTAACTCTCAGCACAAGCTATTACTGCCCTTCAATGGTGATTAAAACCAGCATGCCATGACATCAAAATAGCTCTGTATCAGCTTTTAGCTTCTTTCTGTAGAGGAAAGCATCTTGTCCTACTATATTTTTTGAAGAATGGGAACCAGGCCCATATCAGTTGCATTGCCATCCTTGAAAACCGACCAGTAGAAGTCTTGCCTTAATCACAGACAGGAAAGACCATTTTAATCTACTGCCTGAATCAACTATTTTCAATCTTCTTGGTGTGAAATCAAAGATTTTCTTTTTTTTCTGTTAAGAAAATTCTGTTGTGCCCCAACACCCTGCTGCAAAAATATGATAGACATCAATGGGGAAGCTGGCATCTCACCAACGAGGAAAGCTAAGGATAATCTGTGTGTGTGCCCTTGCTTCACTTCACAAAGACCTTCAAGAGAAGAAATGAAAGGCAATGCAGCAGGCTGGTATTAAGCAGCCTCAGCCATTCAAATACTTAGCTGAATTATCAACTCAGTCTGAAAAAGAAAAGAATTCAAAACCAGGCCATTGATGGTAATTAACAACTGTACTTTGTGGGCTTTCAGACTAATGAACACAGAAATGAAAAATCAATGGAGGAGGCTTCCAAAAATGAATACGGCAACAATCTTGATCTTAGAGTTGGCTCAAAGACAGCTCCTCCCAAACCAGCTCTAAGGCTGTGTTCTTACTATACATTTCTGTTATTTCATTGCAGAGCTTATCCTCTGAGAAACTCATTAGTCCTTTTATTGATAAAATACATACAATTTTAATTTTAAAATTAAAAGAGCATTAAAATAATTACATCTCCAAATCCCTAGTTCAAAAATGGTAAAAGATCAAATCTGTCAAAGGCAGAAAATTATTTCCCATCTTCCAAGGGTCATTTGAAAAATTTGCTCAGAAAGAAGCAGCCACACTGAATGAAACTTCAAATAAAGGGGATTAAGCTCTGCAAACCACCAAATTCAGCTGAAGCTGCAATTCAACATTATAAATTGCCAACTTCATCTTTTTTTAGTTAGAGAAATACAATATATGTTTGTCTTTGTTACAAAGAGGTTCTGCAGTCCTTATATGAAAACACTACAGAGCTGACAATAGCTAATCGCACCAAAGGCTGGGGGAAGGCAGAAATTATATGCCCCTAGGGTCATTTTATAGGCACTATTACCTCTGCATCGTACAGACAGGCAGACTTTTACTTCATACCTGGTATCGCTTTTGAATGATGTCTTTGCCTGGAACAAGATTTTGGCAATGAAAAATACCATTTCAGCCAGACCAATTATCTGTGTGTTCTTGGAAACACTTGCTGCTTGAGAGGAAACTTGAGAAAATTTGCGTAGCAGGCAGTCAGACAACCATGCAAGATGGGGAGGCACTCCTGGAGTCCAGACATGCTTCTGAGATGAGATGTGACTTACATTGCCTTCTTTTGTTAAATATTTTACCCCAGGTCAGAACATCAGTCTATCTGCATCCTCCTACCATTCCACCACACTGGTGGAGATGACATTTCCGTTACCCTATCCTAGTGTTACAAGCCCAACGCATTGCTCTGATGAAAAAATACATTAAAAAAATCCAACAAAACAAAACAACATTTTTGGGTTGAGTACAATATTTAATTTGATTTGAGAAATCCTTTACGTTTGTCCAGAATTTTGATTTGGGGTGGATCTAAAATGACTTTTTGCATTTGGTGTGGTCACAATACTATAAAAGCAGTGATTCCCACGGGCTATCCCTTCCTAACAGCAGCTGAATCTGATCTCACATGGCACATTCTGTGCTGCTGCTGTCTTCATTGATTAAATTTTTCTGCAACCAAGTAGTTGCATCCATATGGAAGTAAAGAGAAAACTCGGCATGATCTTTTCAGGTGCTTTGGGTCAAGTCATAATTTGGCTGCCAATAGCTCAGAAACAAATACATCTGCCATTATCCGCTCAGCAGCAGTTCATCTGTATCAGCTTTCCAGCCACAGAAACAATGTTGTACTTCGGAGGCCTAGGAACAGAGAGAAGTGGTTGGATGCAGATTGAGACAGGCATTTTTAGAAATATTTGCTGTTTATGCCAGGTATGTGATTCTTACTTTCATCACACTCAAAAGAGAGTGAAGAGCAGAAGTATCAAAGCTTTCCCATCTCCTGCACTGAGGCAGAGCAGCTCTGTTTTGACAGTTACAGCTTCTTCCTCATCATTTTAAACCCATCTCAAGCTCCAACTCCTACTTTTGTGTGCTGATATCACCACAGAAACTTCCTTTACAGCTGGTTAATTACTGCAGCAAGCAAAGGACATCTTATGCATTGTCTTGCTTGCAGTTTCTTCTGGTGCTCCCTTAGTTTCTCAACCTGCAGCTTGGGCAGGACCAAGACATGCTAAGGAAATGGAGCTCACCGCTTCCCTGACTGATAGCCACGAGTGTCTGTGAATGCTCTACCCAAACAGCGTATGATGCCCAGGTGACTGTAGTAAGACCTTAGGGGCTGCTTTCTACTGCTCTGCCTGTTAGGAGCGAATCAGTGTTGCCAAGCTTCATCTTTGAGGACTGGACCACTTTTTCAGGAGGTTATTCAAGACTGCGAAGTCTAGGCATATTGGAAAGCAAAGGCAAAGGAAAGCAACTTTCAGCAGTGACTATTTCACTTCAGTTTCACTCCTCAGAGCCCTCTGCCTTTGAAGACACAAGCTTGCAGAAAGAGATGCAGCCTCACCATGTGGGAAGCAGATCATGAGATGCTTGCATTACTCTTGGCCCTCACCTGGAGCAGTTAGCTCAAACCAGCTAAGTGAGAATAAATGAAAGATGGTCTGAAGCACATTGAAGCTGGTGAGCCTACGTCCATGCCTCACCAGGAGGAGAGCTTCTCGACTCCTGATTCAATGAAGTGGAGCAGTTAAGTATAGCTTACCCAGATAAAAGGACTTTCCTCTGAGAACATGAATTAATAAGCAAGTTATAACTGGTGCCTGATATTAAGCCTATGCTTCTAGCATGGGATTAGTTGGGTTTCTCCTACTTTTAGACTTTTAAAGCATTGAAACCCGCCACCCTGTTGATATTTGCATGCCAGCCCCAGCTGGAAAGTGTTGTGCCCCCACAGCACCCACCTGTGGCCCAACAGTCAAGCCTCTTTTCATGCAAAATGCAGAAACAAAACCCACAGAAATACAACCCTCTTCTGTGGGAAAGCTGGGCGGAGAGCTATTATGAAAATATGGAAGCTCTGCATTATAATAAATCCTTGCTCTTGGAGACACAAATAAAAGAAGTTTCAAGATTCCTTGCTCTGAGAAGTACAGCTGCAGCAGTTAAAGTTTGCTAGGCCCTGGAAACTTCAAGCAGTCAAAGGATGAGATCACTGTTCTTCAAAACAGCCATGTTTGGGCACGATGTGGTAGGAAGGTGCAGCTAGCTCTGGCCTTTGCTCAGCTCTCACTGAACCCACTAACCCATCAGTGGTGGTACATGCACCAGAGCCAGGGCAACCTGGCTGTTCACTGTTGACAAAACTACACCTAGTGAAGACTCTTTTCTCTGTAGCTGGCTGCATGTAAAGTGTAGTAAAAAGTCTGTGGAAACAAGTTGTAGTTCAGATCATTTCAGACCTAATATTTCACCGACAGCTGTTTAGCACACTTTGAAACTGAGCTTCATCCTTGCTTCTGCCACAAAGATGAGCAGAGTGGCTCAAGAGGAGCACAGCTCTACTGTACGAGCTCTGTCCACATTCCATATATCACCATCAAGAGCCTATAGTCTAAAAAAATACAGGGAACACATCCTGGGAGAAATGAAAACCATCAGTTAGAGACCTCTCACAGGACTGTCACAGGGAAATTCATCTTCTTATAGGTGTCTGCTCACCTGAGCAAGGTGAGAGCATCACCATCTCTGGCAGCTTAGAAGGAGCCAACAAGATGAACTCTGAGTAGAAGACATCTAAGTCTAGAGGTAAGGTGAATGCCCAAAGAGATTGGCATGGCAAAGTCCGTGGCAAAGCTTAGAGCTGCTCCCAGTATTCACAGACTGCATTTATTACCTCAATTGTGCAATCAATACAGATGAATGAGGTGCTATCTTAGCTTTATTTGAAATACTATTTGCGCATTGTAAAGCAGGCAGCAGCACCAGCATATGATGACTTTGAATTAATTTAGTGAACTATTTAGAAATTACACTTGAAAGAATTCACACCCTGGCAGATTGTTTTTTGACAAAATATAGCTGCGGCATGGGTGTTTATCATTGCTTCCTACATCTCCAAAAAAATAAAAGCTGATACATGAATGTCTCGTCCCAAATTCTATGCAGCTGAATGATGGGCTGCAAAGGTGGTTGGACACCAGGGAGGGCAGTGCCAAGGGGCCAGGTCATCCCCAGACAAGGTGAGCAGCAGGGAAAGCTGCGGCCATCTGCTGCACAGTTGGTTGGTCCGCCTGGGGTTAATTTGTTCCCTAGAGGACATGCAAAAGAAAGGTGTCAATGTCCTCTGGCCTACCACCAGTAATGAACTGGCATCTTTGCTGACATTAATTGATACTGCTGCTGCTGCTGCTGGAGGAGAGAAGCCAGAAGCTGAGCAGGGGTGTCTGTCTCCTCCTCCTGAAAACAAGCTGCTTGCAACATGGGCTGAGATGCATTAGCAAAAAGATGAGAAGAAGCCGTGTCCAGCCTCTGCTGAGATGGCACTTTTTATATGGCCGCAGGGAGGATGCCAGTCCCATGGAGGATGCTCCTTGCCCTCTGGCCACCCAAGTATGGTAACCACACAGCAATGCCACATTTGACGTGCAACAGGTGCATGGAAGAGTCAGGAGGTTGGTACCTCATGATGATTTCATTACAGCCCACCATGGACAAGCCAACTAGTGGCTGTTGCTATTTCAAAGCTGTGTAAATGAAAAGGTTTGATCTGTCTGACTATATTCACAGCTAGACATTAATGCTGCAGCTACTTATCCCTCCAAGCAGACCTGGATGCGGTGAGCCTTGTTCATCCCGCCGCCTTCCTGATGCCTGCTTTCCTGCAGCCATTCTTCCTGTTCCCTGGCTCCCAAGTCCAGCCTATATTTGCCACATGCAGTGTAAAAATAAGTCAGTCATTAAGGCTTTAAAAGATGACATGATGTAAACACAACTAGCACACATGTATCTAGTGTGTGGGACAGGTGAGCAGCAGAAAAACCTTGTACGCATGAGTGACGCACCAAATTCATTCTTACTTGCTGCAAAGAGCAGTTTTGTCCATTACAGGTGAGCAATAGGCAATTTTTATATACATATTTCTTTTGGTAGCTGCTATTGCATAGTAATCTGTTCCACAGATGAACCAGGCTGTGTTCTCACAGAAAAGATCAAGGGTATTTCTTGTTTTTTACAAAGACCATGAAAAATGAAGCATGTTCAGCTACTCTATTTCATGTATTTAATTTTGCTGTCCATCCTGAAAAGTGGACATTTGATAGGAAACTTCCTTCATTACTTCCCTCAGGTTTAGAGGGGATTAGTTTTCCTTTTATGCAATTATCCCAGTGTGCCAAGGTTAGTAACCATCAGTCCTAGAGTTACAAAATAAAGATAGATGATCTCAAATGGTGACTTGGGTGAGGAAGGAAAGGCCTGATCAGCTTGCACCTGTCTAGGTCTAGATGCTGAAATTTGTATGCCTTGGGGTTTGCCTGTGTTTTATTGACTTGTTTTCAAGAAGTTTACACTGCCTTTGTATCCTCCTTTCCCAGGGAAAACCTGTTGCTGTAGGTTTTTTGTATAAATCATTTATGGATTATTATGCTTCAAGGTAGAAATAATTCTCATAAATGACAGCTAGACTATCTCAGCCCAAGAGAAACATCTTCCACTCTGTTTGGAGTCACTCAGTTAAGTACAGGACCCTCAGGCTGGGTTTGCAGACATACCTGCTGCTTCCACCTATTAGCGTTATCTCCCACCAAAAAAAAAATAGCTCATTTTAGCAGATACAGCCTCAGTCACAATATTTGCAGGCTGAAAAATGAGAAAACCAGGTTTCTTATAATGCCAAGTACCTATCCCCTTGTCCCTGACAGTGGTTTTGGCTAACCCAGCGATGCATCACAGGATGTCATCTGACAACATAAAAAAACCCCATCATGTAGCCACTTTCTCCCAGCCCTGAGAAACTACTTGCACTGGCAGAGCTGGGTGGTACCCAGGACATCCTACTTTGCCGTGGCTAGAGCCCTGTCTGGAAACTTCTCCCATTTCCCCTCTTCCTGCTCTCTCCCACTGCTTGTTTTCACAGGGGAAGGTGGCACCCTAAGCTGTTCGCATTACCTCAAACCAAGGGGAGGCTTTGGAAAGTATACAGTATATAGTTCCCTCTATATGGTTCTCTGCCACCCAGGAAAGGATGGTTTCTGGAGTGCACCCCAGCTGCTTCCAGAGAGTAGATAAAGTTTGTAACTAGAATGGCTCAGAGTGTACAAAGGGTCTGGCAGACTGAAAGAGAATCTCTTTGAAGAAAACGTTTGGCAGCTGTTTTCCCAAAGCCCCATTTGCCAGGGACAAGTTGGGCTCTGCAAATATTCTCAGCATATTTATTTACCATGAGCAGACTTATAGGTGTTTGCATTATATCTAAGGTAGGCTTTTTTGCCATACTATCCTTGTCTTGCATTACAGGAAAGCACAAAAGGAGTTAAAACATATTAAAAGATTCGACAGCCCTTTTACTCTCTTTCTTACAAAGGCTAATTAAGATTTACCACACCAAGCTGGGAACATTTTATGGGACCTCTGACTTAAAACATTGGCAACACATCACTGCAGAGGTCTGCCTTTCCTTTTCAAAAAACCATGGAAATATTAAGCTGGAACAGGCTGAGATGACCAGCCAGCTGTCTGCTATTTGAATCTCATGAAAACTCAAAATACAGTTGGAGGTTCAGCTTTGTTCTGGTCAAATATGGCAGTTCTGAAATGTGCTCCTTTCCACTGAAGCGTGAATAGTGTCAAAATTAATGCTGTTCTCCAAGCAGTATGGATTAAAAGCTGTTTGACAGTTCCCTAAAGGCATGTGTAAATAGTGAATGATTCAGGAGTGGATTAGTTTCTAAGAAGGTCCCACAAAGATCAATTCCTAACTCTTTTTCTGCTGAACATTTTAATCAGTGATTTGGGGAGAGGAAAAATAAATGGAGAGAGAGAAAAGGGGGAAGAAATCATGACTGAGAAACTATAAAGTGGCAAATCATGTACTAACACTGCACAAGAAACCCGTGGGCATTTTAACACAACCAAATATGAAATTGAAAACCTGTAACCGCAGAATATAGGTTGCATTTATGGAACTTGATCCTGCAGATATGCTGAGACACCAAAAAAGACCTTTGCATCAACAGTTGGGGCTGTTCGGCCTGGAGAAGAGAAGGCTGTGTGGAGACCTTATAGCAGCCTTCCAGTATCTGAAGTGGGCTTATAAGGATGCTGGGGAGGGACTATTTATTTGGGACTGTAGTAACAAGACAAGGGGTAACAGGTTAAAACTTAAACAACAGGAAGTTTAGATTGAATATAAGGAAGAAGTTCTTCACTGTGAGGGTGGTGAGGCACTGGAATGGGCTGCCCAGGGAAGCTGTGAATGCTTTGTCCCTGGTGGTGTTCAAGGCCAGGTTGGACAGAGCCTTGGGTGACATGGTTTAGTGTGAGGTGCCCCTGCCCATGGCAGGGGGGTTGGAACTAGATGATCTTAAGGTCCTTTCCAACCCTAACTATTCTATGATTCTATATGCCTGCTGTTGTTCAGCAGTCCACGCTGCATCAGCGGATCTGGAAGAGCTGTGATCAGAGGCTGTAGAACCAGGACAGGCTCCAGAAGGAGGAGCAGGAGAAGGAGGAGGAGGGTACATCCATCATCCCCACATTATTCATGACCACTGTCAATGTGGATTTTCCATTTCCTGCACCCTGGTTATGAAGGACTTTGAGAGAGAGAGTTCAGAAAAAAAGTCCCAAAACAAGGAATATGATAGGAAAAACATGCTAAATAACAAAATGATCCAAGGTCATCATCAGTTTTACTTAGGAAGAAGGAAGAAATATGATCACAGTCTGTAACTATAGGACAAGAGTTTGAAGCCTTTTCACTCTGCAAAGAAAACCTTAACAGCGGGCAATGGCCTGGAGCTGAAAATAGAAAACTTCAGATGAGAAATAGGGCACAAATCATTTAGCATGTGGGGTTTTCCGAATCTTCTTAGCTTGATGGTTCCTACAGTACTGGAAATTTTAAAATCAAATGGATTTTTGTAGAACAGATGCTCTTGAACCAATTAATTTGAAGAAAACTTATGGCCTGCCACATGCAGACTGTCAGAGAGATGGTCATTAGCAGTTCCCACTGGACTTTTAATTTATAAGAATAAAAACCAAATCATTATACATGCTTGATATATATTTGATGCAATACAGAACTGTCGTGGTTTAAGCTTAGTTGTAAATTAGAAACGCATGTAGCATCCTCATTCC